>SMLS01070791.1:0-36334 GCA_004785975.1 Popillia japonica | reverse complement strand
CCATGAGTGCACGGATGTATGTATGTACGGTCGGTAACGTTCTGACGGATATCGAAAGTTGACGATATCTTTCAATAATTTTTATTATTACTTTCGAAGGGAACTTATAGGGAGAGAATGTTGATGATTCCTGGACTAGTTGTTTGGACTATTTCCGTCGTTTGTAGGATTTAGATAATCCGACGTTTCGGCAGTTCGTGTACTGTTGTCATCAGGGTAGCTCTTGCTTATTGCTAGACTCATTAACTCTATTGTTATTATATGCCGCGCGCAAAAGATTTATCGCGGAAAAGCTGTATGTAAAAATGGCCTGACATTCATAATTGGAAATTACATGTCAGCATCATGTCATCCAATTCCTTTATTTTTCCAATGGTATGTGCAGAACTGGATGCGCCGTGGGCTGCACAGGTTTTGTATGCGCCATCAGTTATTCTGTCTCTGGTACCGTGGTTGCCGGTCTTCTGCTTAGGCTATTTGTGATCATTGGTAACCAGACATCTTTATCAGCTGCTGGTGGTGCTAATGATTTTAAGTCACAGTAAGCTAGCATTTTACTGTGATCGGAAAAGTAACATGCCCTAAAATTGTATTTGGGAAACTATAGTTGCGGGAAAATTATAGCGACTCATAGCTTATGTAAGGGGGCACAATAGACCACCAGGTCCGCAGTACAGCATAATCGTAAAACCTAAATACGAAATTCTTTAAGTTTTGGCTGGCAATAAATTAAAATAACGTACAACATTATTGGTTTGGACACAGGGCAATCAAGTATATTGATTTACATATCGAGAAGCACAAAAATTATTTTACAACAGATGAACATGGATTTCATGTGACAAGGCGTATACAGGATAATAGATAAAGATTGTCAGTAAAATTAGTATATATGTATGTAAAATTATTATATTTAGCATTTACACTGTACTAACAAACTACACCAAACAAAATTAAAAACAATGTATACTTATGTAGTAGTTAAGCGTATAAATCTCTAGAGGAAAAAACTCGAGATGTAACATGTTAACCTATAAATTAGTTCAAGGAAGGTTTGCTTTATTGCCATATTAAATTTGGATTTGGGACGGCTTTCTCACTATATCCCTACGCGTTTGCTTGAATCAATTCTCGGCTCTAATATTACTTACATACCTAGTTGCTAATAAAATCCGCTTTTGTGTGTATTTATTATAAGTTAGCACATTTAGCGTGCCTCGTACTATCTGTCAATACTCCATTTTAAAAATGAGCGACTGTACTGTAGTTATCTCTATGATACGATCGATCTCGTAAAAGTTTAGCAAATGGTTGTTTGAGTGTATTTCACTGAACTACAGCAGTATTGTCTGTGTTTTATAGTAGGCGGTGTTTTTGAAATTTCTGGTGTTTTTATTTTTGCTTTTAGCGAAGTAATATTTTGAGATCTGCAGTAGTTGGCATACAAATATTTCAACAGTACATAAATTAAACATTGCAATTCTGTTTGTAGGCGCAGACAACATTACATTGGGTACACGGCCGTTAATTATTTGGTAAATCTGTGTTTCTTGTTCTTTAGTATTGATAAATTTCGGTTCTATTGATATACTAATACTAGGAGACTGATAAGTGATCAAAGGCCTAAATTAAACTACAATTGACAAGGAGAAAATTCAGTTACTCTTGTTTTATCTAATTGTATCTTTCTTCTATATATCGCTCAGTATTTAGACCACGACATCTAGTAAATACGATTTGTAATATCTAGTTTATTGTCTATTAGGCAAACCTATCAGCAGTTTTAAATTAATATTTTTAATTGTGTATATGACATCAGATTCAACTCCAGTTTTTAATATATTTATACAACAAACTCTGTTTTTTTCTTTTTACAAATTGCTGTATAAAATTGTGTTGTATACACGTCCCACGTTGATTGATCAATTGCTACATGTCTTGTAGGATGTATTACCGCTGTCATTTAAATTTATCTTCGTTGAGAGATCAATATTAAATTTCCTTTCCCCTATTCCTTTCCTACCGCCGAGAAGGTAGTTATCATCCATCATATAAAATTCGAAACAGCTACCCTAAAAAGTAGAACTCCAAACACCGCAAACGCTTACGACCAACAAAACTGGTAAATTTGTCGGCTCAACTGTTTCTGTAATTATATTTTCCAATCATTTTACTTTCAGTTTCAGTTCGTTTTAATTGACAATTAATACAATAACGCCGCGTTTAACACAAAAATTGAACGAAACCATGAGCTACTGTATTTATCTATATAAAATATAATAAATATCACGCAGGGAAGTACATACTATCGCTTATGCAGCTTTGAATACAGATCTGTAAATCAAGTTTTTCAGGACTTTTGTGTAAATATTTTGTAATTATGTACATTCAATAAAGCATGTAACATAGGGTGTCTCGCTGAGTTTTAGAAGTCGATTGATGGCGTATAGTTTTCTAAATCAGAGGCTAGGATTTACAATCATAGACCCAGATTGTTATAGCCAGCTCTATCAGAGATGTTAGAGACGTTAGTATCCTACTGGTAAACTTTTACAAAAATCCATGTCAAATCAACAACACTTATTTTTCAAAAAAGGACTAATTTAATTTCGAACATTGATATTCTTTTCCGTATCTGGATCAACGTATACATATTCATGTTATTCTTATCGACTTCAATAGTCTTTAATAGATATAGATTTAATTTGAAGGTTCTTTTGCATTGCGGCTTATTGGTATATTCTGTCCTCTTATAGGACCTATGTGCTACAAGATTTTTCCTGAAGAAGGTAGGTACTTCTCATTTGTCTATGACGTCTTAACTAATGTGGTTGACACGGGTTTCTCTGACTGCGGTGCAGTTTGATATCAGGTGTTTCAAACTTTCATCATCCACCCCACAAAACCTGCAATCGCTATTCCAGACCTATCCCTGCCACATGTTCCCCAATTTGGAAATGCCCTATCAGAAATTTTGTGGAAACACGTTGTCTGTTTGTCGTCAGTTCTAGTAACGTTTTTGCCACTTTTTGCTTGTTGAGATTTTCAAGGAATATTTTGCAATGTCTCAAACCAGGGAGGATGTCTCAGACGGATGCTCCGAACTGCCACTCTCTTTTGAGCACTTTTTTCTAGTTGCTCATCTTTATGCCGCAGAATGTCTTCGGTCGCACAAATGAAGTGTTAGCAGCCTTCTTTGCTAATAGGCTAGCTTTTCTGATGCCTCTGATTTCACTGTGTCATAGTAGCCAGCAAAGTGCAACCCTGTTTCTTTTGCTAAATTGTTTACTTTTTCAAAGCATTCTCAGACTAATTTTTAGTCGATGATGTTAGAGCTCAGTGTCATTATGGCTGTTTGACTATCGGTTGCTTTGCTTCCGAGGCTATTTTGAGCACATCTTCCAATTTCTTTAATCTCTAGTTCGAAGACGCTAGGGTTTGTCCCGAATGATATGATTCTGAGTGTTTAATTCCTGGCTCTTATTCCCCTACATCTGTTCATTTGTATGGTTTGAAACCATCCGTAGGCTATTTAATGGTATTTGGTGGAAAAGGTATATATGTACACTGGTATTATTTCTTTCTATTATAGAATGCATCCAGGATCAGGATAATAGTTTAAGATTAATACTACGGAAAGAACAGGAGAACAGATACTCAATCTTGATTATAAAGTGACTTACAACAACAATGAATACAAGCACCGTCAGAATAGTCGCGTGGAGTTTCGTTCTTGCTCGTACTTTTTCTGTGAATACATATTTGCTTCTTTAAATTGTTTACGTAACTAACTAGCTACGTATAGTTTTTGTTGTTCAGCGTTATTGAATGTAAAAACTAAAATATTTCCGGAAATAGACGGGTACAATGTCTGATTGAATTATTACCTCTTCACTTTCCACTTTATATCAATTGCGGTACACCTGTGTTTGTGCTGCTGTACATTTAGGTGAATTAAGGTACTTAATGAGATTTCAGTATGATATTCATATATTACTTTGCAACAATACGAGCTATTAAACATTAATGCAAAGTAGTAGGTAGTGTAGGCTGTTTGTATAGATGTGAATTGGATCGCTATAAAATCGTTTTAGATATTAATGTAGTGCCATCAAATTTTCCACTTCTCTTGTTGGTAATAAAAGAGAGAACCCAACTACTCTCATCGGGAACATAGCGATTTAGAAATTCATAAACACACCACCGCACGAGCAAGCTATTAATAATATTAAATGTAGTACTCCACAGTACATGCATTAACAGGCCTTGAACGAGATCGTTCATAATACGCACCCATAAAACGAAAATCGGTCAATTTAAGTTAGGAGGCAACGAGCCAAAGGTTATCCAGCTATGCAGATACTGCATAGAATTTGAATAAAGACCGTAATGGCTATTGTGGTCGTCTAAAAATAGCATTCCCGTTATTATCCCAAAAAAGAAGGAAGGTTATGTAGGATTTATCGGATATTAGGAGAAAAAAAGGAAAAAGTAATCGTGCACATTGAGAAAATTGTAACTGTCTGTCGGGGTTGGTACGTGACATTCCCTGAAGGGAAATGTTTTTTTACGCATCGCGTAGCGTTAACTTAACGTTAGACATTCTAATTCGTTAAGAAGGTTTCTGCTGACACCTATCTCAGTAAATGTTAAGGATTCTTGTAAGATAGAAACAATTTTGAAGTTGCAAATTTGGTAATATGTGTTTACCTGTTATCTGCCTCTTTGTTTCGCAAATGTCATATCTCACAATGTAACATATTTATAAGCATCGTCACAAGTCATTTACAGTATTCGATAAAACCGCTCAGCGATTTTGTTAAAAATTGCTCGAAGGCATATGCATATATAGCTATTAGATATGTTTAGAAAAATGGGTTGGCGAAAGATTTACTGGAAACTCTAATTTACACAAGTATTGTGAAATAGTCTAAGATTTTGGATTATAAAATACAAAACTACTGACTCTGTTCCGGGTAAACCAAAAAAAGCATTAAGAAGGCATCATTCACAAATATTGGCGGGTCGAATATCTTTGTGTAAATGTAACTAGTAGATGTTGCACATGTTACAACAAAGACGTTGCTATTAACTAATTGTATTTCCTAATCGACTCACTCGATTGAGTACGCGTAGCCTACCAGCTTCGATAGCTCTTGAAGAACAAGAGGTAAGAAATGTTTTTTTCTAATTTTCTAATTTAATAAAACGTAACTAACTGACATTAATGAATAAACTTGTGTATGATTTGTATTTGCAGAATTTGCGGGGTAGTTGGATAATTGATTGATTTGGAAGCAAGCGTAAATATATTTCACTAAATATATATCGAAATACAGTTATTTGACATTCAATTGTAGCAAACGCTCTGCCGATATGGATATTTATAGATTGAGGTGTGTTTATTTGCATCAGATTTATCACTGCAAATAGTTGGTTCGTCAGTAAATCAAAATACATGCCATTCATAAATCCTAACAAAGATCTACTTTACTAAACCAGTTCCGTGTGTGTATACACTCATACAGTAGCAACAGTAAAATTAGTAATAGTTGTATGTGGCAAAATATTAAAGTTTATCTATCTACGCATTTGGTGCCTGTTGCTTATAATAATAATGTGATTGCCATGTGCCTTATTACATATTATGTGAGTATAGTAAAATACTCAGTTCAGCAACGTTCTAGCTACTTCTAATATCGTACTAAGTGGAGAGAAATTAATGTCACAATGTTCTGATATCAGATTAAAACTACGACACATTGATACAATTGGCGAATGCAAAGAAGAATTTAGGCGGGCATATGGTGTGTAAAATATATTGTTTCGTCTCGCAGAAAGACGTGGGACAAGAAACGGAAGTTGTGATAGCAGATTAGGGGAATCAATTCTACAATGGACCAGGTTGTACACGAATTTAATGAATTGTAATTGACGTCTAACTTCAACTGAATCAACGGTAAAGTTTTTCAACAGCAGCTCATACTCAAATCCTCTACAAGGATAAAAACCCTCAGATCTAAAATATAGGTATTTTAGAAATTTTCGTTGTAAATTCTCTACTGATGCCTTGTCACTAGAGTAAAAAGGATTCCATATTATGGATCCGTATTCAAGTCTGGGTCTAACATATGTAAAGTAGAGTAATTTAATAGTATTTATCTCAAAAAGGCATGAATTTCTGGTTACAAATCCCAGCATCTTCATGGCAGATGATATAGTGTGATCTCTGTGTCTAGTGAATGTGAAGGCCGAATCGAAATAAATTCCCAAATCTTTGATTTCTGAATCACATGTCAAGGATACATTGTCTACTACATAATTAAAGATTATGGGATTAATCTTCCTCGTAAACGTTACCACCCGACACTTTTCTATGTTTAAATACAAACGGTTAGACCCACACCGGTTAGAAATGTTGTTCACTTGTTTTTGCAAATGTAGACAGTCTGCAGCTGTTGTTATAGACATGTAAAGTTTCAGATCATCCGCAAAAATACATTTGTCGCAATCAATCTGTCCTATCAAATCGTTGATAAAGAGTATGAATAACAGCGGTCCTAGGTTCGAATCTTGCAGTACTCCGGAAGTAGCGTGAAATAAATAAGATTTATAACCATTATAATAGACATACTGCATTCTATCACGCAAATACGAAGAAAACATTCCAATCAAAGCAGCGTTGAAGCCAAACAGATCTAGTTTGTGTCTAGTAATGAATGATCAATCCGATCAAACGCTTTGGATATATCGGTATATATTGTATCAACTTGATTACAGTTATCAAACGAGTCAAATGTGCATTGAGTAAAATTTGCTAAATTGGAAGTAGTTGATCTTTTCTCCATGAAGCCATTCTGTTCAGCTGCGATATAATTCCTGACAAGTGGATATATTCGTGTATACAAAACCATTCCAAAAATTTTCGAGAAGTTGTTAAGGATACATACAGGGTGTCCGCGATATACAAAGCATCCTTTTAAGGGATGATAGCTACAACGATTTAGAAACAAAAACATATAATACACTTTGGGTCTATCTGTAAGCGTAAACGAGAAAAAAAATTATTTCTAAAAAATCTTATTTGGTCAAACTGTACAAGAAAACTCATCCATAGGGCTTCTTAAATAACCAAAAAATCATATCAAAAATTTAGAGTTGAAAATAACTGAAAACAACGATGAAAACGAATTATTTAATACTTTGAAATTGAAGCGTGGTGTCATTTCTCTTACCCCATACTGTACACGTTTGCAATAGAAGGGGCAGATGCAGCCAAATATCATATGCTAATACGACCTTGAACTACATTCGACCATTGTATCGTACGAAGTCAATGGCCATACGTTTTAAAAATATCAGAGCAATAGGAAAGAGGTACATATCTTTGAGTTTTTTTTAATAATGTTATGATAATAAAATCGATGTTATGTTGCAGTTAGAGTAAAAAGGGCGTGTTTAATAGCAGCTTTCGATCGGTAAATGAAAATTTAAGTTGTATATCTAATAATAGTGTAATTATGTTATGGCGCTTTAAGCTCTTTCGCAAAGGCTACTACAAAATTTAGTTCTTTTCTTTTATTTGTGATAAATTGCTGGTCCTAAAATGATGTTTTTGAGAGACAGGAGAAAATGTATTACAGGAAAGGCTCGTTGTGTTGCCCATTTGCAAGAACACACGCCTGTAATCGTTGGGTACTAATCAGCTGGCGCTGTACAGTGTGCGTCGAAGTTTGTGACATGAGAAATAATTTTTTTTCTCGTTTACGCTTACAGATAGACCCAAGGTGTATTATATGTTTTTGTTTCTAAATCGTTGTAGCTATCATCCCTTAAAAGCATGCTTTGTATATCGCGGACACCCTGTATAGGTCTATAATTCTTCACATCATTCGAGCAGCCACTTTTAAGAACTGGACAAATTTTAGTGCTTTTCCAGACGTCCGGAAAAGTAGATGTTGATAACGCCAAATTAAAGATAATTGCCAATGGATAAGATAAGACAATTCTACAATCGCGAACAAAAAAACTTGGTATGCCATCTGGATCAGCAGTCATCTTGTTTTTTAATTTTTTAATTGCTGCATCGACTTCCGCTTCCGTTACACTGTCAACGTTAATATTTCCAAAGTGATATTGTGCGATTGAACAGTATTGACATTGCAGTCGATATACACTGTCCTGAAATACGATGCAAAACCATCAACTGTCTTGCGGATTGTTATATGTCACACTATCATTCATCATAAGCGTTGATATTCTAGTTTTGCCATTTCTGCTGCGAATGTATGCCCAAAAAGCTTGAAGATCATGCGAGATTGAGGCTTCCGTATTAGAAATATACGCGGAAAATGATGTTTTAATTTGTTTTTTTATCAGTGTTCTTAAGTATCTGTAGCGAGTCAGTGCATCAGGAAACCCAGTCCGTTTATATCGTTTCAATTAGTAAGCTTTAAGTTTAATATTTTGTATGATCTGGGGGGTGTACCACGTGGGATATTGTCGGTTATAGATTTTATAAAGAGGTACAGAAACTTCGTTTATTGCTTGGACAGTTCTGTCACAGTCTTAGGATACGATGTATACCCAAAGCTAATGCTACCCTCTCCTGCATTCAAGGCCATACACAGATAGCTTTCTGTCGGCAACGACAATAATTGCTGCATATTCGGCTAATTTAAAACCCATTTAGTATACATATCTACAAATATACGATACAATGCAATGCGAACAAGGTGACTCATCTGCACTTGCCTATTTCAATAGCTCAGGTTCTCCAACGTAAACTATATTGAAATACAAATATATAATATAATCGGTAGAGCTGGCAAACAGCACTAATAGTTCGCAAGTTTCTAATAAGTAGAACTCGAAAACTACAACAGTTAGAATCCTATTGTTCTGGTGTTTTTTGTAGAGAATTTCATGTTCTCTAAAAAAGGTCTTACAAATTTTTGAAACATGACAAATTTTCTTGTAGAAATCTGTTATTGTTAGCCTTATTTGTCAGTTCTTAGTGATCAGCTTCCTTGTTTAATCGGTACCACAGAGCAAATTAATAAAATTTATTTATGTAGCTTCAGTAATTACTATTTATACACAATTATATAAAGCGAGCCACAAAGATACTTAGTCAATATGTCATTCGAACGGGGTTTGTTCCCCGACCCATTAAAAATAACAAAAATCTTTCCCATTTACAAGAAAGGAGATAAATCTAGACCCGAAAATTATCGACCCATAGGGTTAACGTCGTTTTTCCAAAATATTTGAATATTGTTATCTTACCAGGCTTGAGGACTTTTTAAATAAAAATAATACTTTGTCAGTTAACCAACATGGTTTTAGAAAACAGCACTCAACTATGACTGCTTTAAATAACTTTTACAAGAACATTGTCACTGCAATCGAAAACGGTATCTATCCCACAGCTTTCTTTTTAGAAAAAGCTTTGATTGCGTGAATCATCATATCCTATTTGAATAACTTGAAAACTATGGAATTAGAAGTGTTGCGTTGGGCTGGATTAAGTTGTTTCTTGAGGACAGAGAGCAATATGTTAATATGCGTGTTTACAGTAATGGTGGTACTGTTTCTAACGTCGCATCTTCGAAACTAATCAGTAACATAGGTGTTCCACAGGCCTCAATTATGGCTCCTGTGCTCTTTTTACTTTATATAAATGATCTCCCTCAAAATGTTCATAATGCTTTTATATCTCTTTCTGCGGATGATGTTGTTTTGCTAACCGGTGATTGTCATCAGGGCCTACTTGATAAGGCTAATAGTGTGTTGGGTGATGTCAAAGAGTGGTTTACGACGAATGGGCTGGTGGTGAATGATGCTAAAAGGTCATAACTGAGATTTCATCCTTATCAATTTAATCCTACCATGGATTTTTACTTAAATATTCATTTGAATAACGGGGAGTTGACTAGGAGCAACAATGTCAAATTCTTGGGCGTTTGGTTTGACGAATGTTTAAATTGGAAGGTTCGCTGTGAAAATCTGATGTCCAAACTAGGTTCTTTAGGTTATTTGTTTCGCAGCTTGCGCTCTGTGTTGGACTGCCGGCAGCTACTTTCCTTATATCATGCTTATGTTGGGAGTAGATTGCGATATGGTATTAGGTTCTGGGGAATATCCCCCAGTCAGCAAATGTTTCGTATGTCAGAAAAAAATTATTCGTGTGTTGTTGGGTTTGAAACCTACTGATTCCTGCAAACCTGCTTTTATGAAATACAATATTTTGTCCTTTCCGTCTATGTTCATCTATGATATAGCGGGGTTCATGCACAAAAACAAACATAATTGTCCAACAAATGGCAGTATGCAGAGCTATAGTACCAGAAAAAGAGATAATTTAATTACTCCATCAGGAAGGTTAACTTTGTTCAGGCATTCACTTGATGTGCTTGGAGCTAAAATTTACAGTAAGCTACCTTTGTGTTTTAGAGAGTTGGATCATGCACGCTTTAATCAGAGATTGCATTGTTTTCTCTTAGGTAAATGTTTCTATTCCTTAGAGGAATTTTTGAACTATGCTCCATAGAATATCAACTTATTATTATTATTATTAAAATTGTCATCCTAGGTAGGCCATGAACGACACATCTATAATCTCCGTCGTTACAACTCACGTCTGAGTTTGGAGAATTGATTAATCTCCGAAGTGTCATTTATAAATCATCATAAGTCAAATAGACAATTTGAATTACAGGTATCTCTACAATTTACTAGCGAGTTAATAATAATATTTATGATAGGCAGCCAAAAAATCAAACGATGATTTAAAAAATTTGAAGGCATGAATTATTATTATTTTAACAATTTTTTAGAATGTTGGTTGCTTTTGTCATAACTTTACTAGCCAATGGTGCTAGTACTACTCTTGAAGTTAAGTTTTCCTGTGCTTCTTTAAAAATATCGCACAAGCTTTAGTATATGCAAATATTGCGTTTCGTTTAAATGTTTCACTTTCAAACTACATACATAAGTAATATTATAAATAAAGAATATCCTTATAACACATTTCAAGAAAAATTATCATTGACTAACACAATTATATTATCCAGTAAATAAAAACATATGTATTTAAGTAGGAACGTTTTTAATTATACATACTTCATAGTAGGCAACACTAAGAAAAGTGTGACTGTTTCTCCGATTAACCGTATTCTCAATTTCAAAAATTTAGTTAGTTCGACGCCTAACTAGAATATGAAGAATTCGTATGAGTAGCCGCTAATTATTTCTTATGTAACATCTTAGGGCAACTCAAATCAGAAATAGCCAATAAAATTGTATATTATGCCCTCTAAAATTAAAGATACAATTAAAAAATTTGTAAACCTTCGAATTCTTTATGAACACAGAGAGAACTTTTAATATTACGTGGTATATTTTAGAGTTACATACATATCTATATGGGAGGAAACAATATATACTACATTTGATTTTAATATCATTATAAATTGCTATTACTACTTTTACTAGAAACAAACAACATGAATAAGAATTTTTAATATAATATCATTGTAATGACTCCATGTGTCAATCTTAATTAAAAATATTTAGTCGAATCATTAGGAGTAATTTAGGCAGTCAGCGCTAGCGACATTCACACGCATAGATATACTAGTTCAGAGTAAAATAAAGATAACAATGGCCCGTAGTAAAATGATTGAAGGAGTAGGGTGTGGAGGACACCCTATAGCTTCGGCAATTGTCGGTGTCCCGCGACGGTCACATCTACTGTCCAACGAATAAACGAAGTTCGTGTACGTATGAGTCTATTATTGAATATAACTTTTCGTACAATAAACCACAAGCACTGTCAGCATCAGTAGCTAACTGTAAGAAAGACCAATCCGTCACTGACAAAGCATTATACAAGCTAGGAAAGTCTGCTTTTTTGAAATTATAAGATTTGCAAATCACATTATTAGGAAAATTTGGAGCTTTCTTGGAACTGTAGGAAATTGCAAACATTAAAGCTAGGTGATGTGGATCTTCATGAACCAGCTGACATGTATCTCTAACTGTTCGTAACTTTAAATTGGATAAAAGTAAATCTAGTAAACGGCCATTACAATTTACAATTGAGTTATATTGATTAAGGTTGACAAAATCAATAAAATTTTGCATACTATATTTACGTGTGTCATTAGCAAGCGGATCATTAAAATTTGTAACGTGAAAGTCACCCAAAATCACAATATTATTATAGCGTATAAGAATTTGTTCATATGTTTCAAAGAACTGTTCTAAATAATCAGTGGGTGTATACGGGGGTAGGTAAATGGAAAAAATATGAATGGTAAACGAGTTATTAAGAACACATTGCACACCAACTACATCAATCAAGATTATAGTTACAGTATACGATTGCGTCGTCACGAAAACCCTACTGTTGTCTGGTTGTAATAAGAATATTCTGTGGAACTTCCTCGCGTGTTGCCGCTTTGTTTTTAATTTGAGTCATTGCAATGCCGTTTTAAACAACAACACTATTCAGACACGTCTGAACTTGACCCGAAGCAATCATTGTTGCAATTGGGGTTGTTGTTTTCAATTCTGCAACCTTAAGACTAATTTCTACTGGTCCTATTGATTATACCACTTCTTTTATTTCTTTAACTTCTGTATTTTCTACTAGTGTCGATAAATCAGTAGCGTTGATTATTGCAACATTGTAAGCTACATTTGATCCACTTTTATCACTAACTTATTATCCAGATAGTTTTTCCACTTTTAGGTCAATAATAACACGCAATTCTAACAAAAGTCAAATTTATTCCAAAAAACCTTTAGAAAATTTATAATCTGGTTTTCGTAACAACTTCTTCAGTGGAATAAAATTGACATAATATATAATATATTAATTTAATAATATATTAATTTTATCACTAACAACGAGTCTTTCTTTAAGATGAGGAAACATCTGTTTGTGATCGCCTACGAAGTATGTGTGCGGTATGTAAGCTAATTTTTTGCTATATTGTGCTGCCAGTTCAATGGGAGATGTGATTGCATCTGTTACTAAATATTGCATATATATATATAATATATATATATAATTTGCTGACCGCAAAACAAAAATGTCATTCCGTGCACCTCTTGTATATCCATTCATATTCACAAGAATATGTCGTCGCCATGGATTTTAGCAGCAGCTTTCCCATTACACGGAATTTGAGATATGTCAATGAAGTCTTCTGCTTCTCGCGCAATTTTACTGCGGAATGTTGTTGCATTATCAGGGCTTAACGCATAACAAATCACTTCAACCTTATCGCGACCATGTAAACCTGGGGCAGATTGCATTAAATGAGACATGGGGTGATTTCCAAAATCACTGCTTATGTGGCTTACCCGGCGCCGCCACCACTATGTCACGAAGCTTTACTTTTGTACGCATAATTGCTAAACTACGTTTCATCTAAATGAGGAGCCCTATATTTCCTTATTTTGCTAATAATTACATCTAATATAAATAATCGTGCAGTTCGATAACTTTTAAATCAATTTAGTAAAGTTGAGTGCTACCTAATCTAAACACAGATGTAAGCCCCTGCCCGAAATAAACAAACCTCGGATCACCTCAAGAAGTTTGCCCGCATTTGTGATCGAAATTAAATTTCCTGATATAAATTCTCTGTATAACTTATAGTCATAATCGTGTTTAAATGGAGCGCACTATGTGCATATCTGTTTGAATTATAAGTCAACCTGTTAGTAACGGTGTTAAAATATGTAGCAAGTTATAAAGGGAGAATTTCATTTAGAAGCTGGTCCGTATTAAGTTTGTGCAATTGTCTGCCTAATTAGTTTAATTAAGAACAGTTAGAATGGAACTGCGCCGACGTTTACAACGTTCCCCGGACATATGATACGGTTGTACTTTGCGCTTTTACGACAAGGTTTCACAAATTTGTAGTAACAAGGTGTCATAGTACTCCCCATCGACAGTAATAAATTATCAAGTGCATACATATGTTAGCGTCAGGAATCTGAAGATTTGTGCATTGTAGAATTACCTAGAAACAATTTAGTGATGTCACTTTCTTTGTTATACTAACAATTGCTTCTAAACAAACACTAGTCACGTAGCATATCGGAATACATGTAGGGGTTAACAGCTGATTATACCGTACTTCAACATTGATAAATATTATACTGCTATGATTATACTCAGTGACATTAGAAGTGTTACACCCAAAAGGAATCACTTGTTTAACTTGATTTTTTGGCAATGCGATTTGCAGGAAATTTTATTGACATGTAACACGAGAAAAAATTTCTTTGGCGATTCCGTAGCTGAGTACACTGCTGTTCATGTCCAGGCATCGACAAAATGAAGTCGTCGATATCTGGTTGGGGCACCTCTTTCCAAGCAACTTGAACTTCGTTGATTCACTGCGCCAAACTTTGTGGAGGATGCTGCAAAGTGGACAGTCTCCTCCCGATGATGTCTCACACATGTTTGATGCGGTTTAACTCCGGGAAACGGTGTGGCGACGGCAAAAGATTAACGCTTACTTCTTGGAGAAAGTCTATAGTTAGACGAGCAGTATGGGGCTGAAAAATGACGAGTGGACGGCCATCTAGATAAGGTAGTAAAGTGCTTTGTAGAACATCATCAACATGACGTTCAGCTGTCATACTGCCTCGAATAAACAGAAATCATGCTCGACTGCCATAAGCAATAGCCTCAAAACCATTATTTATATATGCCTCTTAATAGTAAACCCAATACCGTACCCTTCTACGGTCATCGTGCATACCTAGACAGAATCGCGATTCGTCGCTGAAGACGACATCGTAACAGATATACCTTCTCCAACCATTGGTCAGTGATTTGATGCGTTGTAGCAAACCGGTCTCGTAGAGCTAATTGTCTGAGGCGCCTATCTTGACGCTCTGTGGTACGCCTCTACTTTTTTCTGTCCATACACGATATACACGCGTTACCGTCATTGCAGTACAATTAACACGATGGCCAATTTTACGAAAGCACAAACCAACATCTCGATAGGCAACAATTCTTCCGCTGTCAAAGTTACGAACACGGTGATAGTTTTGACTTCTTCRAACTCTAGGCATGTTGTTACGCTTAACATTTGTAGACGGTCATTGCCAAACAATAAAGTTCAACAAATTACTCCTTCTGACTGTAACACTTCTAAAAAAAACTTGTCGAAACTATTGAAACAAAGTTTGACATGTTGATAGAAAATTTGGTTTTGATAGAAGGAAAATTGTATGAATTTTCTTTTAGGGCATGGTTGCAACTACACTTATGTTTCTTTGACGTAGTTCTTCAACTCTTTCAGTAGCCTTTAGTTTATTCAGTAAATTTGAAAGTTAATAGTTCGTTTAAAATTGTGTAGTCTTCGCCAATAAATTGTTTTTACAATGCTGGGTTTTATAGTCAAGCAGTAAACGTCAATTTTATCGCAGATTGTAAGTTGCCATAAAACTAAATGAAAAGCATCATCGCGATGCTTGGGTCTCAGCTGACTCTTTTGTCTACGAGTCCTTTGATTGCTGTTTGATCGTTCGCAACAAAGGACTACACTTTATTCGCCGAATACTTTTCAAAGCGTCGCAATCGCTGCACATAAGCTTTAAATCGATAGGGAGTTAATGAAAGAATTGATTGGAACATTTGTTTCTGCAAGTCTTATCGGCGTGCATCATGTTTCCGTCTATTTGTTTCTGTTTTTGGAATCTCCCCTTCTGTTCTGACGTCTGACGGACTTTTAATTAACGGCAGTGCTGCCGTAGACGACTGAAATTATATTTTTTTTTTTCACATTTTAGGTTACGAATTTGTTCTTTTCTAAATCATATTCGTTGCTTTTGACCTTTTATGCAACAATTTTATAAAAATGCGATGATATGAGTTCGGAGCAAAAGAATGTCACTACTAGCATATATCGAAAGGTTAATGTTCTGGAGTTCAAGGCAAATCTAACTGTTGTAAATTACTTTGAAGATGATACACTATACTGAATGTAATTACTGAGATAACAACCTTTACGAACATTGGGAGCAGTACATTAACTGCAATCCAAAGAGACTGAGTGCAAAGAGACTTGTACACCTGAAATAAAGTAGGTCACAAACTAAGCCAAAAATGTCTCCGACATATGTATCGCGACTTCTGTGCAAACGCAAACATGATTAATGGCGCGGAAAGTTGTAGTTGTTTTTCAACGTAATCCAAGAATCTGTTCTTTATAGTCTTAAATATCCAGGACAAAAATTTCTTTTGTTTGTGGTATTTTAGATATCTTCGTTGTCTACTTTAATGTATGTATATTATTTATTATATAAGTATGTATATATAGGTAAAGTATAGCTCCAATAAAGTGTTCATGGTATCCTTGCTTTAAAACAACAATTATAGTGAATAGCAATGAATATGGCGAAAAGGCATCGGGATCCTGTTAACTACAAATTGTTTAGAAGATACTAGCTGGCACTGAATTAGAAGCGATTTATGTACATACTGAAAGAAACTACTAATACGATTTTGCATCAACTAACCTCAAGGGGACTTTGTCGCTTAGTGACAAATTTCATTTAAATCGGTCACCACTACTTGTCTGTGTTACCTTGTTAATCTGGAGTGAATGGTATGAAACATAGCAAATCAACTGATTCGAATTTTTTGTCGGTAGTCATTAGAACGTAGTTTAGCATTCACTTGCTGACAAATTAGAGTTTATTGAAATATGTATTGTTTTATTTACACGGTAATATATGTTAAAACATACGTCCATTGCATATTAAGTAATACAAGTAATTCTCTCAACTAAAACAATATACCTACATACATGAGAAAGAGGTATATATACGAATAAAATATGCAGTGATATTAATGTAGCTGTTAAGATTTATCGAAGAGGGAGAATTCTGTAATACTTCCAATCGATCTTGAAAAAGCAAAGCAACCATAACAACTGCTACCGGTAGTTATGTTGCGCTTATCGTATATTTTTACTTTTTCTGTAGTATAACTACAGTGAATACCCTATTGTCTTTTTCATAACTTACGTTCTTAGTGGTAAAGTAAATGGAGTACAGCATTAAGCAGCTGTTGTTATTAATTTTTCAATGACCTAGTTCGTTATTAGCGCAAGCCTCATAACGTGCCATCAAGAGGTAGCTGCACCCTTAAGGAATGTAATTGCTTGTTTTACGAACTAGACGCAGTCTGGTGTTGTTACTTAAGGGCGTGGCTTTACAATGTCGATTATTGGAGATTTATCTTTAAGTTATAACCTGCTTTATAAAAATCAGTTATTTAAAAAATGAACCAGTTGCTCGCGGCTTGATACATGAGGTGACCCTGTGACTTGTTAGTAGGGAGGGAGGAAGGGGGGCAAAACCTCTATACCTCCATTCTTTCTAAAACTTATTTCTGCCTTACTCACCAAAAATAGGAGTTATTTCTGTAGAAAACCCAGAAATTAAATAGTTGATAATAAAATTGATAATATGCAGATAGCAAGCAATACGTACATTAGATTATTAAACAAGTACCACATTGAACAATGTAGTCCACCCTATGTCACTAAAAAGTACGTAAGTCAATGTGTACAACGCTGACAAGAGTGAACTTAATTTTCAGATACATTCTGGTCGTACTTAAGCTCCAAAATGTCAGAAAACTGTTGTGCGTATTGTGCGATCCTTGCAAACTGGAACACATACCTACACAATATGCCAGCTATTTCTGCAGATGGACGATTACTTTCACCATTATTTGTAGTATTCATGGAGTCTACAAATACGTTTGGACCTCAAGTTGCGCAAGCAGTATTTTGACCTGTAGACGTGCACATTTCTTCTTCGATGTATGGAAAGCTCACCTGAAGCCATTCCAAAACCTACCTAACTGATGTTTTCCTCCCAAATACTGCACCTTTACTGTACTTTTGTTTGATTATTGGATTGGCTATTGTGTTGCTGACTTTCAGAAATTAGTGCCGCAAGGTAAAACGTTCAACATTTTAAATATACTGAAAAAAACCACGGCGATGGTATAACCTCTAGATGAGGTAGTGGAAAAAAATTGTTAGGACTTTTTCTGATACAGTAATTCTTATGAGCTATCCTTTAGATTTGCAGTAAAGAAGTAATATTATTAAATTGCAGTCCCAAATCCATAATCAGTTTCTCTTCTGCAAGATTTTTCGAGGTATTCAAGTCATGGTATAAGCGTGGGCCTCTTTAAAAATTCTGTAGAGGAGAAAATTCTGTACGAGGCTCGGTTCCCCGTGATTAACTTTTTGCGAAAATAGATGACGTCAACCTGGAGGTCATATAATATGATATTAACAAAAATCAGTCTATGAAGTTTCATCGAAATCGAAATTTGTGCCTTGCAGGTGTTTACTTGTAGGG
Source organism: Popillia japonica (assembly GCA_004785975.1). NCBI lineage: Eukaryota > Metazoa > Arthropoda > Insecta > Coleoptera > Scarabaeidae > Popillia > Popillia japonica. Next base: position 17,917 of record SMLS01070791.1, on the reverse strand, counting down.
GATTTTTGTCTTCCTTTAACATAAAAGTGCACTTTATAGGCTTAGTGGTGTGCAATTTTACATTGTATGAGTTTGCTATCGGGCTGTGTGCATCATATCCTTGTAGTAACTGTAGAACTTCAAAAGATAAACCTATCTTCTTAAGATCCACCTTTTCTTTACATTTAATATGTGTAATTTATCTGCTAGTATAGATTTGTTTTTTTGCAGTGCTTCTTTTCAAAGTTTGACGCAAATTTTTGTGGGCGAAAATTGTTGGCTTTGCAAGAGTTCTTGTCTGCATATTGTAGATGTAGACGCTCTATTATGCAAGGACTTTATCTGCTTGGGGAAAATAAAAAGGTCTAAATACATTCAACTTTACAATTCACCATTCCTTCAACAAAGTGTCTCCAAATATTCAAGCAGAAAACCCAAGTTAGACAAGACGAGCAGGTTTTGATTTTATCGTTGAACTGATATGCAAGAAGCACATCTACATATAATCAAACAGTATGTAGGTACATATTTATGTAAATTGCAATTTTCCATGGACATCCCTGTCTGTGATTTTTTTGTAAATGATAGAATCACATTAAATGATAACTTCACTTGATAATTTTTGTATCTAATGAATCCCCATGATGTGAACAGAAACTGTTTTTAACGTACCATAAAATTTAATTTTAAAAATACTTCATCTACGTTATTACGCAGAGCTACATTTATTCTCTTAGAGAAGTTGCCAAAGTACAGTATCTCTAAAGTCAGGCTAAACACTAGAATATAAATAGGATTTATTATAACAGTCCTAAGGACAAATTCGTGGATTTTATCTGCGCTATTTCTCGGAAATAATTTTCCAACTCAGATTTAACATTCCCAGTGTTGTCCTATTATCTTTTCTGTATACTGGTCCCCTACCTCAGTTTTATGATTTAATTGTCTGGTCTAAATTAATATTTTTCAAGTGAAATATTGCACGCGTCACGAAATTTCACTTGAAATGGACGCGTTTATTCTTTCCCGTGACCGCTAATCCACCTCCTTGCGGCCAAAATTTGCCTTGGCCGTCGCTGCATGGGATTTACTAGTTCAATTACGGGTGAGCTTTTATCTAACATTACTAATTCAACTTGTAGAAGGTGTGCGTTTCCCCGATTATTATATAAAACAGTGCGTACGTGGTTTTGGAGTATTGACGAAAAAGTTTAGAGCAGCACTCACGTATAACATTGACTTTATATTTGGAGAGACGATAGAGAGGTTGGCTATCGAACGAAATTATCTCGTTGGGATCCGGGCAAATCGGTCGCTCTTGACTTATACCTTCAAATGGACCGTCGGGACTTAGTTAAATAGCTGTTACGGATAGTAAAGCTGTATTGCGTGTTTTCATTCGATGTTGTCTAAATTTGGGAAACTGAAACGATATTGATACTATAGCCGATGTGTAGCTGATATTGGCAATGTTTCCTAAATGAACCCCAAATGGATTGACAAATTCAACCTTCCCATGAAAACGACGCCTATTTGGTAACTTCTATCAACGAAATATTATCCTGAAATCAGGTTGGTTTAGTAGTCTTGCGAACTACCGGAATCATAACCACTGCGGTGGTAGTTAGTTTAAGCGTAGGTCATGCAATGCACATATTCTAATCGAGATACAATTTTTTTATTTTGTTTCCGAATATCCATGAAGTATAAATTTTAAGTACTGCTTTATATCTGGATAGCAGTTTTACTACTGCCTGGTGACTAATGGTACTCGCCTAGAGAAGTTTTTCTATACATTGTTGGGAATAATTGACGAGCACACCGTGTATAATCTGAACGTGTGAAGATACTCCCATAAAATTTGTGCAGCATCAAGGACGAGTTTATGAGGCGACTTTCGAGTTTTGCTATCGTCGCATTTTTTACTGAGCGGCTATGATAGGTGGAACATGCAGTCGCCATGAAGACCGCAGGGTGTGAAAGAAATCGGTAATTTTTAGTGTGGTGTGAAGGACCAGTATTCGCTGCATAATGGCGGATCCATCACGCTACTTAAGTGAGTTTGAGCGACGAATGTTATGTGTCTATCCGTCCATGAGATCGCGCCTTTTCTCGAGCATCGCTGTCGGTTGTGCAACAGCCATGGTGAGAATGGACTGATGTAGCTCGTATGCACCTTCAGCTGCAAGCGGGACGGCCCCGCGCCACAACAGCACGCAAGCACCACGCCTTTCTGCTCAGCGCTGTAATGTGGTGTACTTTGATCTCAAGGCAACTTGGAGCTCCTTGGCCAACAGGAAGGGAAAGCACATTCAGTACGCCAACTATACGGGGGCGTTTGGTAGACGGTGTATTACGAGTGCGCCGTGCGTTGCAGCGGCTTCCACGCACTACCGGAAACCACCACGTACGGTACCAGTAGCTCAACGCAAGGTATCGGTGGCTTACCAAGTGTGGAGGCACATTTTGTTTTAAGACCAATCAAGATTCGAATTGGGGGTCGATGCCGCGCGAATTTTGGTTCGTCGGCGACCTTGTGATCGTCTGCTTGAATAGTGTGTTGAACCACGTCGTATCCACCGCCAGCAGAGCACTATGGTATGGGGTGTTGTTCCATATGGAGGACGTACACGTCTGCTGTATGTATAGCAGACGATGAGCGGTCGCCGATACGGTAGGTGCTACTGCCCATTGTGCTTCCCTACGTTCGGCGGCGCCCACGTCTGCTATACATGCACGACAACGCTCGACCGCATCTCGCACGTGTAGTACAGGCCTTTGTGGAAGAGCACCGTATACTAATGCTTCCATGGCCAGGAGGGTCGGAGACTTCAGCGTTATCCGGCTCTCCCGGCTAACGTTGACCAGCTATGGAGTTGAGGTGGCATGGTTGGCCATCCGTCTCATCGCCATACGACGACTTATTAACTCCATGCCTCGTGGTGTAGCGATGGTACGCACCGCTCGCGGGGGATACTCCCGCTATGGATGCATCCCTTCCCAGTAGGGTTGAAGAGGTTAGTGTGTTAGAAGCTACAGTAGTTTAGTACTACTTCTATATGAAATTTCATTGCGCTAGAAGCACGCTCTCAGATTATACAGGGTGTGCTCCTAAGTTATTTCTAGGAGTGCATATTGTTTTTTGCCGTTTTATTTGTTTCATCCAATCATAAGTATCCCACCAGAAATATGTTTTCAACTATTTATGATATTTATTGCTTATCAATTATCACAGCACATTCCAGCAGGGTGAATTGAAATTTTGGCAATTGAAATTTCAATAGATTACTAAAGCATTAAATTAGCACTAAACAAATTCATGATAGTTTCACAAGGAAGCAAAGGTAAAAATACAGAAAAGGGTTAGTTAAAGGAGTTGACAGCTACTAGAGTTGAATCAATTGTGATATCTTAATGGCATTACTATACCATTCTTTATATTTTGCCACAATAATTAGATAGTGAACTTTATATGTACATATATTCGCAGCAAATTAATCTTTGGAAGTCTATGCTTTTTGTAATAATATCTCGACTTCGGAACATAAAGACCTGTAGACTGTAATGTATTATCAGCCCCCATATATAAATTCTATACGTTCAAAGAGCAATCTAGGCTACTACCATTTTCAAGTAGTGTGCTCGAAAATAGGTGTAATACATCAACTTTATCGACCTCTAAGTTATCATAATGTTCTGAGATTCTGCAAGAAATTCTCTTTTTGTTAACGACATCATTACTTTTGACCAGCGGACTCAAAAAAAGTATACGAGATGAGGCGGAACTATCTTCGGTTTGACAAAAAAGAAGTCACTCTAGGGTAGAGTTTTAACCCATCCCTACACTAATAAAAACACGACCGTCTTTAATATTTTAGTGGAAAAGAAATCAGCAGAATAAATTGCATGCAGAAAGAAAGGTCAACAACTCGGTGTTTTTATTGATACGGTTGTAGTCTGTGGTACTTTCGAAAAAAAAAAATGACGGGGGGTGAGTGTTTGTTGAAGTATCATAATTACATCGATTTAATACGGATATCATTTGAAGCTCGATTGTTACCCTTTAAGTTTATTTTGCAGCAATTGACAGAAATTGACTAGTATCTTCTGTATGCTTGCTGCTCCTACATGGTAAAACATGTTGAATACTTTAAATGTGTAAAAAAACGCCTAATTTCGATAGTAACGACAAATAATTAAATCCTTTTCTTTGTAAATTTGGCATACAGTTTACATATCAGATGCTTTTGCAAAATTGGCAAGGCTCTATATAGGACAAACATCAAAGCAGTTACTTTGCAAAGTAAGCGAGGCATACATTCGTATATTGTTAATACAGTACTTTAACAGAACCTGCTTATGCTCTAGTTCAGTACTATAAAATATCTGATTACTATCCTTCTTTCTTAATTTATAGAAGGCACAAACTAATCTGGCTGCCAAAGGTGTATTGATTGTTGAACCACCACTGCAGCTCTTCCTGTGTATTTAGTCTGTGTTAATATGTTTTTGTAGACTTTCTTACTGTATTATCTTGCCGTACTACGTAATATCACATCGTTAACTATTCCCGAACAACTAATGGTACTCTGTCGAGAGCCAGTATTCGAATCCCGCATGTCTAATTATCACAAAACTAGAGGCCGACAGCTCTGGTAATGTAGCCATCGAGCTTGCAAACTTGGTTTCCATAATGCTAAATCTGATCTAACTAAAGACTATGTCCTTGGAAAATTTTAGATACATGTGTTTGTCAGTCAACACATAGACACCTTTTATTACAGTCAGTCCTATAGGAACAGTAGGAGCATTTGTCAAAATCAGCAGCAATTAGTGCACTTTTACAACGCAGAGTACATCGTACATGTGCATGGTAGAGTCGGCAGCGCCAACTGATCGGGAGACCAAATTGTTAGGATGTGTTCCAGGATATTATGCACTGGAAGGAGTGATTTCCGATGCTTGTCTAGTATACAACATTGAATATCGACAAACCAACAGAGGCAAACCATTTTGGTTTATGCTGCAATATCCTCGTCTACTTGACAGCTGACGTATGTTTGGCTTGCACGCAAAGGATGAGGTACGCAATCTGTATGGTCGTTTGGAGTTACATCTGGTGCATGCATACGTCAAAGCATTTAGAATAGGCAACGACAAGTCTTTGTTATGTAGATCGAGTTTTGCATCCTGCTTACAGCAGAATGCATTGTCCAGAACAATCTAATTGAAGAAGTTCTTGCAGAGACTAGGACATAATACGGTACCTATTTAAATACATATAAAGGAAATCTGGAAATTTTTTTGATTTTAGGAGTAGATTATATGCTTTTTTGTGAAATCTAGTTTTAGCGACATTCTAAGACGAAAGATCATGTACTGTTATATGACCGACAAGTAGATTAACGTTTAACGGGTTTTAAGTTATTGGTCCTAAAATCGGTTTTGAGATCTACCTAGAACCAAATTAATTTTAGTTAAACTTATTATTTATGTTTCACATTCGTATTGTCATTTTATCATATTTTCATTAATACAGCAGTCTATTTAGTTTTCGTTCTTAAGCTTGTATTCAGAAAGAACAACGAATACTGAAAGAAATACATAAAAGAAAAATAAACAAGAACTCGTATACCGGCACGATGAGATAAATCAATAAAACTTTCTCTTGCGAACTACCACGAAACAGTTCTTTCTAGATATTTAAAAAATACATATGAACGTAAGTGTGTCATAGATCTTTACACAAAAGACAACGGAGCAATTTATTATTTCTGCTTAGTTGTCGTAAAATTGGAGATAATACCACTCAACTTCTTGTACAACTGCGTTAGGACTATAGAAGATTTCCAATAAGCATCCTTAGTCCTTAATGGATAAAACTACACTGTAAAAATGTGCTATAACATATGTCAAATTGAACTTTAAGGTAGTTCTGATACTTGAAGAAATGACGTTTAAATTGCTGCAAAACTCAACCTGTGTAAATCATGAACAATATTGGCTCGCTCACCACTGGTAGATGGAAAAGTTAAAATTTACGATGCCTTTCACCAAAATCTATATCAAAGGCTTCCATTTCGTAGACGATGCCGTTCTCTTTTGGTTTGTATTATGAATGAAGTTGCGCACGGCACTATTGGCCCATGTGTAATGTATACCGTTGCATTATTTAATCAAGAGGAGTTAGTAAAACCGTTTTTAGAAACTATAATAATAATTTCTTAAGAAAATACGTCACAAAATCTGTGTTCCTTTTGTTAGAAATGTTAAATTTTTGCATGTGTATTCCTGAAACTGTTCGATTCTTCTGCTACCTTAACACGCGATTGAGAACGTTGGATGAGTAAATTTTATTAAAGCACAAGATTTGTTAAAGCTCAAGATTTGAGGCATTGTGAACTTCATTAATTTTTGCAATACCCACAAGCAAAATATATACATATATAATGTTGTATATTATTCCTACTAATCAAGAGCTTTACATCTGTTACAAAGTTTGCTCAATGATTTCAAAGAGTAATTTATTTTTTTTTCACTTCCTGAGTTAGTTAGTAACTGTAGAATGATCTACAATATGCAGATCCATCTATCTGCTAAACGCATCATTATATTCATAATGCTATTTCCGGTGTAACATAATCAGAGGATAATCAACTAATTCGTTAATTACACTATTAGATACGCAGATGAAACTACATAACTGTTAAAACTTAATTACGTCAAATAGATGAGTAATTTATATAACAAATGACAAATAACAGGTTTATACTGTATTTTGTGAATATATCAACTCTCAAATTTAAACAAAGCTATGGTATATTCGTTATATCTATTAGATCTCGAAACGTTACCATACAATTAATACACCTGTATGTGTCGTATGTTTGTCTGTCACGCTTAATCAAAAACGCTTAATCAAACAAAGCATTTCGCGCGCATTTCAACTGTTGAAACAAAATCCACGCACAATATCGATCGTTGTCATTCCAACAAGTACTAATTTTAGAATATAGAAGGGAACGGTAACAGAAATTCATTCCGTTTGTTCCTTGAACTGGAAGTTCTGGTAGACCTAGATTTCTGAAAGATTAAGTGACATCTGAATGCACAACGATGCATACTTGTAGAAATGAATTGCTAGTAAAGTTGTTGGAAAAAATTATTGTTATTTTTTGATGTATTTATTACGATTAAGTAAGTTGCCAATTACCTATATATAGATTTCTTTTCAAAATTTTTGTAATATTTAGAATTATCATGAACTTTACAAAATTTACACAACTTCCAGGATTTTTGGACCTCCGAATTATATTTTACGGGGGGTTACAGTATCGGATAGTTGTAGAAATCTGTAAGTTCGAAGGCTTTAAAAATTCATTACTTCGAATCATTGCAACTGAACAAAACTAAATTTTGAACGATCAAATTACACTCTTTCTTTTACTAACATCATTTTAACAAAAGTGTTGCCCGTAGAACAGTCAAATTTTCACTCGAATATTTAAGTGCTTGTAAGCTTCTAAGCACTTACAGAATTCGAAAGAAGTATACAAGTTATCCTCAATATATACACATCCAAAAATACATATAATACATTTTTTCCTACTTCATGGGCTGCATCATTTTGCGAGGCACCTTGGCCAAAAAGGACTACTGTAGCTCAAAACAATCTAACATTCTCGGTCTGGATGCGCGTGGATAGAAAAATCTAAACACGGATCAAGAGTTAATTTGGTTAATTTAACTTCATCTGACTTGAACTCAACCTCCCATTGCTCATGCAAACTATTCGATTGGTTGGATTCACGTTTCTACAGTGCTTCGTGCTGGTAAGTTCGTTTCAGGGGACGCAATACCTAGCAGGTAGCTTAGATTTTCACGTTGGTTCTGGATCTGTGAATGGTTGTTTGTTGATATTTTTTGCTAGAATATCAGCAATTTTGTTAGATTTGCTACAAGAGTCGCTGGGTACCCATCTCAATATAGTGCTGTGATTCTTTTCCAGTTATCAAATTTCTTGTGACTTCTCGACGATTATTTCTGCCTGAAAAATGAAGGAATCACTTAAGCAGGTAGTTTCGCCAAATTCCAATACCTAGCCCATTCGATATTTTAGAGGCATAGACTTGCATTGTTGGAAATGTCTGTATTATATCTCCCGGTGAAACTGTAGCCGTATGGGGTCTTATCGGCCCTTATGGAGAATAGTACTGCCTCTTCGATATAGTCGACACAACTTCAACATAATGTAGCCAGAAGGACTAACCAATTTGCAATAGTAATTTAGGGAATAAGTTTAACAATAAGTTATAAATCAATAAAATTTTGGACGATTCTATTTGAAAGAAGAAAATACGCCTTTTCTTTGCTCTCAGAATATGAAATTAATACTTACAACATTTCAAGTTGCAAGGTTTATTAGTTGTTCGTGTTCTTTTCACTGAATCTCGCCGTATAGGCTTTACAATTTTGTGTTATATGCAAATATTAAATTTATACCGATATGGTTCTTAATTGTAGTCACTCTATCTAATTTATATGAACTTATACCCTGGAAACCCTTCATATGCAAATATAGACGCAGTGAAGTTTGTTGCATAAAACATGCAATTATTCTAGTTACTTGATTTCACTTTGATATTTACACGAAACCGAAAACTAAATCTTCGCATTCCTTCTACGACTTATATAGTTCCCATCTGAATAAATCGAGATTATGTACTGTACATACATAAATCACCATTTTTCCTTTTCAAGATGACACGTTACGCAACAAGATTTAGCGGTAGCGTTATAGGCGCTATTTTGTTTGAGCCCGATCGGATCCATTATCTCGAACGGATATTCCAATTTTTTTTTTTCAATTTGCACTGAATTTATGCGTTACCTTTAACGGTTAGCGCCAATTTTTGATAAAAATTGATGTTACGTGATATCGCAAATACACAATAAATCAGTTCTAATGTTAGTGGCGTTTTAGTTACAACCTGTGCTAATGTGAGATGATGTAGAGGAACATCCATTACGTTTAATTTTAAGGCGTCGCGTTCCACCAGAGAAACCTAGTTTCAACTGCGGCATGTTTGACCTAGTATTCGTTTTCCGTTATCTATTTCATCGATACCTAATATTAAATTTTAAGCTGTGAAAATTTATATTGTTTTTTTTTAATTTATAGTATATAGACCTAAAAATGCATCAGTAATATTAACGACAATAAATATAAATATATAAAAAATACGTTACCATCTACACTTCACTGGTTCTAAACAAGGTTCATATATTTCTGCGCTTTCTATAATATTTATTTAAGATAATTTCAATTAATTACACAGTGTTTTTGATGCAGAAATCTAGCTTTGCTTGTTAATTTGTAAATGCTAGCCTTCATTCTACTGACCTCATTGCTGAAATTATCGCTGCCGGTGCATTTCCCGTTCATGTCAATCAAGCACCTATATATCAACACGTATTCTAAATTCAATAACCCATCCATGAATTGATTATACTGACGTGCAAAACTTGCTCTAAATGATGGATCAATGACATTCTCTAACTGGTGAGCAGTATTTTAACGCATTGCTAAATATTGTAACTAGGAATATTTTACAATACAAAACAAGTGAAATCAATTTTGTCATATGTATTTATTAGGATTGGGATACTTTATCCTATTTATGTAGCTTACTCATGAAATATTAAAGCAAATGTACTTTCTACAAACTTTCTAATCCGAATCGATTGTAACAGTTCTGTGGACGATTATCGAGTTCGCCCAGCTTCATTAACTAAACTAATTAGTTATGCCGTACGCACTTTGGTAGACAAATTGCCCAGCGTAGACTTAATAAAACTTTAGTTAGATAGTTACGAAAAGTTAAATCGTCCTCTCCGTATATTCATCCAAATACCTTTCTGGGTCTCGAAGGAGAGAGATAAATAGACAAAATTTTCGTCGAAAATTAAAAACATAATTGAAGAACCTTTTAACATGGAGCTAATTTATGACGTAATATACGATCACGACATTATGGGTTTTGATTTTTCTAAACTTACGATTATTTTTAGAAAAATTGTTTGCAGGCCGCTCTCCGAGGCTTTGATATGGGTGAATGATTTTACTTTTCCCGTTAATAAGAGTATATCAAGTCCTGTTATTATATCTAAAATTAAACAACTTTGACATTAAAATAGATTTTTATCCAAATATAGAAGTTCCGTTCGTAGCAGTTTTGTAAAGATTCTATAGTCTGCGTTTGCTGTAAAAACCACGCTTACAGATAACAAACATATAGGGAATAAAATTATTAATACACAAAATTCAACAAATTCAAACATTGTTTGTTCTGTAAAAATTTTGCCTTACATACAAGGGCGTTAAAAGGCTATATTTGTAGGAACATTTTTTTTGCAGTTAGAACAATTTGACTTATATTTAAACTTTCCCAAGCGTAGCAATGTTCGTACTGATTCTTCTTCTTTTTGAGAGAGCTCATTATAGATTCCACTGAATCATTTGTGGCTGGCGCGCTTAGTGTTTTAGCGCACAAAATGTAAAAAGTTAACTCATCGCTCTTCGTATTAGATTAGCCGTACACTAGCGATTTTGTTAGCTGCAAATGTTCTGATGAATACTTATGAAATTAGATCAGTCATTTAATTAATAGTATCCCAAACCAGTTTAGTGTAACGACGTTAATGATAATGAATATTATCTCCAATAAAAACGACACATAAATGTTGCAAAGTCGCTTACTGTCTTCTCAATGTTGGCACCTTTGATTAAAGATATGTTCAATCTGGAATGATATTCGAATATATAAGTTGTGTGAGTTAAGTAAAACAAATAAATTGCTGCAGCGGAATTTTCAAGCACATGCGATATATGTATCTTCCCTGAGACCTGCTAGTTCTACGACAAAGAATTATAATAAATAAAATTTAAAGGAATAAATGATAAGCTAGAAATACACTGCTCCAAATTAAGTGAATCAAGTTATAATTTTATTTTAGACACAAGTTAGATCACGTCTAGTAGTTCTCAAGTCTGTCCTCCGTCTGCGTTTGTAAAATGAAACCACATTCGTGTGTTGAAGTTTATGCTCAATGCATAAAATCATGTTACATCACCTAACTGACCGAAAAAAAATATCCAATTTACACCACCAGGATCCTAAAACGCACGAATATAAACAAAAACCGCTTTTGTTAGTAGTATAGCTTTACACTTTCTGGCGAGACATTTTTCCAGCCTCATTTACTATCATTCTGGGAAACGATCGGGATCACGTTTTCCCGATATCAAGCGCCATCTACGCACGTGGTAGTGACGGCTTGTGTCTTGTGTACGTGCACAGGTTAGAGTCAATGTGTGCGTGCTTAAGTTGGTGTATGTATCTGACAGAAAAGATCTTTGAAAATTTATTCGTAAGCAAAAAATGCGACAGCTATTCAAGTGCGAAGCATGCTTTCGTTCGTTTAAGCGTAGCCTCTCGTTCTTGCCATATGGAATCTCCCTTCCTTTACATACATATTTCCAGTCGACAGACTCACGACTATAGCATGCATATATTTCCGCCCCCGTGTGTGTATTTTTACCTTAAAATTTGGTCTCTTATTTTTAATAGGATCGAATGCCAAAGGGTATCCATTCCTTCCTCTAGCTTATATTGTTACATAAAGCTGAATTCTTTGTGACAAAGAAAACAACAAGAACGCAGAAATCATGGAAGATATTTAGTTTTTTTTAGATTTGAAAAGTCGGAGTTGCCGTTAGAATAATTCAATTTTCTATTAATAATGAAGATGTCAATACGACAAATCATATATAAATAATAATAATAACATATGACAACAGTTACTTAACAATTTATTTATTGTGCTTATGATCATAATATCCACTGATGGTAATTGCGCCTGTTTCATCATGGTTTGGGTTTGAGTAAGTTGAGCCTCGAACGTAATTATCACACTCCAAATATGTAAGGATTATTCCCAAATCGCTTCACCGGTATTGTTGGATTTTGCTTTAATTATCAACTTATTAATTACTACAATATTTCTATAGTACTGCTAATTCACGATTAGACAGAATTTAGTGGAGGTGTAAGTAATCTGAAAGTATTTGCACAAAGCAAGTTTATGTTGGGACCAACTTCGACTTCTGATCGCCAGTTAAACAGCTAATATTTTCATTGCACCAGTAACACCTAACAATACGCCGTTGTGGAACAGAGAAAAGGTACATACACCTATAGAAATATGTATGGAGCACCCTAAACAGTGCTCAGGATTCTAAAGCGAACGAGTATATATAACTTTATTAACAATGTTAAAGGTATTCTTTAACATTTTATTGCACCTCATAGAGCTTTGGTTACTGCACGAACTCTTTTGGGCACACTGTCCATAGGTTTCTTACACAGATGATGGGAATTTTTCTCCATTCTTAAAAAAATATCCTTTCTAGTCTTTTTTTGGTTTACATTTGTAAACGGATACTTTCTGCTTTAGTATTGCCTATCAATTTTCTATCGAGGATAAGTCGAGAGACTGAGAAGACTATGGAAGCAGGTAAACATCATTACTTGTGAACCACGCTGTTGTGGGAAAGCAGTGTGGGAAAGAGCATTTTCTGATAAGTTTTGTTTAGAAATAAGTTGCTTTACACATTCAATAGGTTAAAGGATTATACTTCAAATAATTTTATGGAATTTATTGTAGTATTTTAGAGATATATCATTTGAACTCAATAGCTGCTCCATACATTTTTCCATAGCTGTATATGCAATAACGAATTTGATTGTAATGTGTTTACCTACTTATGCTCCATTTCACCACTATCACTGCAACAGTATGCACAGTATGCGAAGCAGTTTCGAAGTCAATAGCAATTTTTCCGTAATTGGAAACCGAATGGAAAATAACCAGTGCATAATTTTATTTATTTTTATACTAATATTTATGTACATATGTATCAGCAACAGTATAAGATGAATACGTCATCGCTATACTTCAAACTAACATTCTTTCTTTCTGAGAACATTTTGCAGCGGTTGTATTGAGACTTCTCACTTGTTTTCTGAAATTGAAAATACGGATTAGTAGAAGCAATTGTCCGTCACATCTGTGAAATTTTTGTACAATGAAAGCTATAACAATGTTTGTATATGTTTCGTTAAATTCTGTGACTGCCTAGTAGTACCATATATAATACTAGTATTAATATGATCAAAGAAGTGCAGTTCCATTCGATAAATATAGAGCGGCGACACAGTCACCTCGGACCGGTGATAGTTTTAAAGGGGTGGAGTAACGGACGTACACACGCAACCAACGGTCCAGACAAATAATCGCTGTTATGCCTCGTACTATTATAAACGTCTTACAAGAACATTTAGGTTAAATGTCATTTAAAACTGTCGTTTTCACATACATTTCTCCTAGTTTTAACCGTCAATTAAGTCTACGGATTGTGCCTATGAATTTTGTTTTAAATCCAAAATTTCTCTGGGCGCACGCACCTTCGACAGTTATCTACAGTCAACTGTCGGCGGCCTCTATATTTGTCGAATGGAACTATTCTTTGCACGTATATATATTTAGATTGTATTTGGTACTATCACCTAATCTATTACGAAATTCAGAATAAACAGAACTAAGAAGTAGTTAGAATTAAAGTCTTTGCATTATTTACTTGAAAGATTTGAAATAAATTGTTGGACGATCTAACTTATCAATTATACTTGTTATATTTTATGTTCTTTGTATCTCACAGTATCGTCACAACTTCAAGTATTTTAAAAATTATTCTAAACAAAATAAAATCTGAATTTCAGATATTTATAAAGATACAAGTTTCGACGGTGCAAATAACTAACAATAAGTGTCGGTTGTTTTCAGGCGCGATAACAAACATTATTGCCAAATCTAGTATATTGACGGCGATATTCACAAAAAGATATAAATCGAACCGTTCATATATATTTTACAAGGATTTTGCAATAGCATATTATGTACTGTAACCTTTTATGACTTCTCATTGTATTTTTTTGTGAAAAGCCCGCTTTATGTCCATCTGATAATTAATCTTAACACTTTGTATCATCCGTTATATTCATTACTAGCATTTGCGAATGCTAGTGAGTATTTAAAGTGACATAAATACAGATCGTGGTTTGCTTTTGTAAAGTACATACCGTCCACCTTCTTGTATATACAATATGTATAACAATGAGTATACGTGAGTACGTATTAATTTTACAAAGCTTTATCCAGTTATACAGGACAGCAACAAAGCATTACCTTACATTTTCCAAGTTTTTAGAAACGTAGGAAAGCATGTTTCTTGGAATAGTAAGCTTTATAAAAGCTTTGTTTGATGGTGCATAGTCCCAGAAAACGTTAGATATACACAACTTACATACATACAATGCGAACACAAACTGTTTTATTTTGAATGTAAAGCGCTACAAAAAGTCTCATATTTTCGATGTGAGAATAAATATTTTAATGATTTTTCGTATGTATATTAAAAGACACAAGGCATGTAACTGCACTGCAATTAAAACGTTTAAGTCTGTAGTAGTAATAATTTGGATTATAGATGCTTTGTTTCACCTGAAGTTGGCGCACAAAATACAAAAACTAACTAAATACATTTTTGGTTATGCGAATGTATTTCGTAATATACTACAAAACATAAGCGTACGAAATGCACCGAGTATTGGCAGTTTCAAAAAGATATATGCACAGAAAGCAAAAAGCAACAGTAGCAAGAGGTACCAGTAATGTGTAGATGTTAAGTAAATAACAGAAGATATCTATCTAACTGGTCACATACAGGGCGAGCAACCGGATGTGACCAGCACGTGACCTCAAATTTTAAGATGCCAACATTGGTAAGTTGGTAGTACATTATGCTACTTTATTGATCTCTCAGATAGTTTTATAACTTAATCTTAAAACAAGAGGTATCATGTATGTATATATATTTTTACTTGTAAGAATAAATGGTTTTTTGGATCACAGCGTTTTCAAACACGTTAAATGTCAAATACATGTGATTAAGCAGGATAGTAAACAGTAAAACAAAAAATACACTTTTTCTGTGACGTTTGCGATCACGTGGTCGTCATATCCGGTTGCTCGCCTTGTGCTTATAAACTATGTACCTATAGAAATATGCTTACTTTTTGACGCTACAGACGTACAACGTAAATATTTATTTCAACAAACGGAACCTACCCACTTCATTCTTTAATTCAACAATGAATATAGAGAACGAATGAGCTTTTATATCCTATGTTTACATTAGAAATGTGTCTTTTTATTTATATTTGGTGCATATTTTCATTTGTACTGAATATCGTACATCAGTAATACACTGGACTGAAGACTACTGCAACCAGTACAATATAAAAAAGACTGCGACTAACAATGGGCCCATCTTCCGGATGGAAACTAAAATGACAAACCATTGTTATCGTTAGAAAATCAACAAAATCGGTCAAGATGATATCGTTCGTATATTTAAACTCTGGAGAAATGAGATTTTGCGGGAATGATGCTGAAGAGATTGAATTGCGTTTGGACGTAAGGCCTCCACAGATTTATTATATGAAATGTGCCGTGTAGAAAAAAAGTGATAGTGGTAGAATATCGAACGTCTGCCATGACTTGCTGATTTACTAATTCGTTTACGCCAATGTCTGGCATGCAGTATTTTCAAGTTATATTTTGTAAAGTAGTCTGTTGTACAAACAAAAATATCGTCTGTTCATCACCACGACTCACAAGGGAATATTGAAAATCTGAAAATCATCGCTAATAAAACTACAGAATAAAGTAATACCTTAAATAACTCGTAATAGATATTTCGACACTTTTACAAGCATCCAGTGTGTGTGATGTGTGAAGTTGAATTTGTAGAAATGAAAGTTGTAATATTCATATAGTAAAGTAAAAGTAATAGTAAAGCACGTAGGGCAATAACTATTTCAGAGTCAGACACATTTAACAATTATCGAAGAACTGAATAGTATAAGCAATTATTTAGTTACATATCAACTCATTTTCTTGAGAAGCAATTCGATAGGTATGTATGCCCTCCTTATTGGAACGCATAATGCCAGCACGACGGAAGCTAATAAAGGAATACAGTTAATCTGAAATATAACTTAAATAAATTTGTTGAAATAGTACTTTACGATCTATTTAGAACACACAGTTAGGATACATTACTTTTTAATCTTATTTGAGAATTTGCTGGAGTTGTTAACACTAAAATTCAGTCTAAAGAAAAAGTATGTCGGATTAAAAACATGATGAAAATTTAAAAATTTCCATGTATTTATCCCACAATACTTCATAAGTATTCATTATATTATGCCTCTAAAGTTATTCACTCATTACAATATGAGAGAGAACGTGTGCCTAGTCAAATCAATACAATGCAATACTTTTTATATTTAGTATACATATACATATTAGGTACATATATATGTACACTCTCTTTCTAAAGTAATGTCTTCCCCAGCTAACGGGTTGCTATTCGTCGGCTATCTTCCAATGGACGTACTCTAGCCGTCGACTGACCTCGGTTACCCAGCATTGCTATAGCCGAGGTCGCCCGAAGGCTAGAGTACGTCCATTGGAAAGCGTTATTGATATGAAGCCGTTGGCTGGGGGAGACATTACTTTAGAAAGGGAGTGTACATTCCTCAAAAATTAAACTAATCTGTGTAGCATTAATTTAAAATAGCTGCTTTTGTTATATTTCGTGCCAGAAACTTATGAATACGTATATGTATAGTTGAGCCATGCTGTACTTATTTAGAAATGCCACCGCATACAATAGGTACACGGCGACGTTCTTTCGATACGCCATCTGTATCTACAACGCTCCCCCTTGCTTATGGAATTCATATTAGATTTAACATACAAGCGAAATACGAAGAAACCGTATCACAGGAAATAAAATGTCATAAATTTCCCGTACATATAAAAATATACATATATTTCTAGATGCAATATTCATACCATAATTACGCTGCCGAAAATGCGACCAAGAGGAAAAAGGCACAAGAAAGCAAGGGAAAATACAAAGATAAGTTCATAAGGTCACAGCGAATACGCCAACTGAAATAACTGATAACGCTGCTTCAATAAGTCTCTACAACATGGTCATCAAAACCACATTACTATCTTGGGCACATACATACAAACAATTTTGTTTTATCTAGTCGACATATTTAGAAATCTCTTTCGCAAATTACAGGTCTCAAAGAGTGGGCTCCAACACATATACACGCATATCTGAATACAACAGCGATCGATTCGATTTCATCACGTCAGCATAAAGGTGCTGCTCGATCTTCAACTTTAGTTCTTCTCTTTAACGCCCTGTCGTTTTCCTGGGTAGTTCAGCGTTAATGGACTCAATATTGGTAGTCTCTTGATAAACAAGCGCCTCGTTTTCCATTTACTGTGAAAGGGAATGAGGGTAACTTAACACGGAGAAAGATAGAATTATGACGAGAGTATGGCAGGGAGCAGGAAAAATTAAATGTTACGAAAAGATGTTTCACGTGCAGTACATTCTCTCGTAAAAACGCGAAGCAAGTTGAAGCGACTAAAAGTTCTGCCTTTTACGTTTTCGGCTTTAGTTATTGTTAGTGCTGTTTTTCTTTACTAGGCTTAATTATATCATTACCATATTAAACAATTTTGGTCCTAATACACTCCCCTGCCCTAACCCTCATTCACAACGAATGCTTCTGATTCTCGATTTATTTAATTAATTTATTTTCTGTTTCACTATATATGTATGTTCATTATTGCTCGTACATTCATTATTCTATCAGGGAAATTCTCAATATGTTATTTAGTTATTGTCAGTAGGTACTGTTTTCCTTATAGCTTCATACGCTTTCTC
>ML219033.1:2432-21300 GCA_004785975.1 Popillia japonica | reverse complement strand
GAAAGTACCGTTTTCCAATGATAATTTTGTATTCTAAACAAGGGTCACGTTGTTAAGTAGTTATTTTAGTTATGGGACAAATTGTAGATAGGTACAGCATAAATGGATACAATATGCGTTGCAATGAAATAAATTATGATGGAACAGTTATTTTTATTCAAATTAACAAACATTTACAATATTATTTTCGACGTTGTTTATTATAGAAAGATACTAACAAATAGTATATTAAATAATAATAGTGTACCTTAAACCAGGTGAAAATAAATTTTATTTTATTATTTACAAACAATTTCAGATGCGCACATAATACTTCTGAATTTCATAACAACGGTAGCTGATTAAATAGCTTTATATAATTAATAATAAAAGTGCAGTCTTGCATGTAGTAAATGGCGTCCCGTCTAGTTATTGTTGAGACAAGACTTATGCATATACTGGATATGCCAAATTTTATTAAAATAAAAATGTGTGATTGTCTACATATCGAAATAAGGGAAAGATGCATCAAATATTTATATGAATCTTTAACTTATAAACTATAATATGGCTTACTAATTCATTGTCTTGCATAGGTTTGAACGATTAATATTGCGCATATTTGGAAAGGATGAAACTCGACAGAACGGCTACGAAATGAACAAAAGAATCATTCATTAACAATTTTTTCATAATTCGATAACTTATGAGTCGAAAAACATGGAATGACGATATAAACTACCACAATAATTGAGCAAAAAAATAGCAATGTACGTAATTAAAATGTAAATACCCGCATATACTTAATCCTTATACAAATATATCATCCTTGTTGTTTTAATTTCAATTCTTGTTATAATAGCAACATAACCGTACAGCTGTATCTTGTTTGTTTTGAATAGTCTATGATCTTGAGAACGGGCAATAAAGTAAATAATTTAAAGCATACAGTTTATCGGCAGCATGTTTGTAATTTATACTTATTGTTATTTTAAATCTAAATGATCTATACTTATGCCACATAGTTTTGTATAATTTCTGAGAATTAGTTTATGATACAATAGTTACACGGCACGGTGTTGAAACCTACGCGAAAAACGCTGATCGGAAAAACAATCCCGATTCTCTGATAAAACCAAGCGAGAAATTTTGCAAGAAATTTCATCATTAAGAGCTTCTTCTTCGCAAATTGTTACAGGAATTAACTTAAAATGTGATCTTAGTTTTGTAAAGAAATAGATTACAGCAGGAAGTCGCCACAAATACGTCAAACAAAAACACCATTGCAAAAGCGTCGAAGTATGTTCATTACGGCGAGTTTAGTTTAATTTAGATGGGCTTGATTGATCCAATTACTTACTACTTACTGGCACGATATAGGAAATGAGAGAAACGTTTTGTCTCGTTGTGTTTGGGGAGGTGGCGTTATTATGGTATGGACGGCATTTATTAAACGTGCCAAAAGTGATAGTGTAGCTTTTGTAGACATGTGAATGAATGCCAAAAAAATACCAAGATAGCTTAGAGGAACACTTTCTATCTTTTATCCCCATAGACACCGACATATTCCATCCATTTCATTTCATATTCCAACAAGATAACGCACCGATATGTAAATACAGCAGCTTCGAAAAAAAACATTTTTTGAAGACCATAGACTTAAACTGGCCTGAAATGGCCGGCATTAAGCCCTAATCTGAATCCCATCGAGAATCTTTGGGCGATACTATCTTGAAATGTATACGACTGCACACTACCAGAAATTCAAACCAACGCAGAAATAAAGCACCGAATTGGAAAACCCTTGAAAATGATGGGTTGAATTAATTAATTGAAAGTGTACTACGCAGGCTACTGGAACTTATTCAAATAACAGCAACACTACCTGTTAGAAATATATTTCGTTACTACGTACTAGAAGAATAACAAATAACCTATAATTATTCATAACACTGTTACACGTTTCTGATTGGTAACTGGACTTTTTTGTAGAAAATTCCATATTAATTCTGGCGATATTCTTCCTTCTTTCCAACTTTGGCAGAACTTAAATTACATACCCTTCTTTGTAGAATACATATAAAATTTTATACAGTGGACTGCTCTTCAATCGACGCCTTCCCGAAAAATCGTGAACCTTAAGAGCAATTCAGGTTTTTCAACAAAAATTGCATAAACTCGCTATAAGTATTAATCGTATAAATTTGTTAAATAAATAATAATAAATGTTAACGTTTTAAATAGTTGCAAGATTGATTTTTTGTCCAATGTTGAAATATTTCTAACGTTTGAATAGCAAGATAGTAATTGGTTGGGAATATAATATGATATTAGTACTTCAATCTCATTATGGGATTAAGAACTTGCATAATCCGTTAATCCGGAATTCCTAGAAAGACGCAGTATTCAGATTACTGAAGAAACGTTACATGTTGTTCTTTACACTTGTTGGCGGACGAATGAAACAGGTATGAGACAAAAAGCATGCTACAAAATATATGTTCCCGTCTAGCGTCTGTAACGTTGCTGTGGTCCGAGTGGAAAGCTAGCTATTGCATATAAAACTCTACTATCCTGTTAATAGATGCATTTAGTGATGACCTAGTAGCAGAAAACAATTCATACAATTGAAGTGAGTCAAGCATTTTGGAAGGTAACTATAAGAGTCATGCCAGCATCTTTTTAGTTGAAACTTGTCAAAGTACTCCTGTTAAAATTTGCGATGTGAACGACATGCTGTTATAGAACGAGAAGGAAGGAGCATGTTAAATATTACTTTGTAGTATCAAAACAAGTACATATATCTTTTTATACTACCTTTGTGCAATTATTAATTGTAGTTAGTACGTCTTGAATTTATGTATTTAAATATATTTAATTTATAGATTAGTAAATATTGTGTATCTGCTGTACATATTTAATTCCCGGCTCTGATGTTATGAATATGCATAGTTTTTAAGAAGCTTAACCAATCTACTATGACATAAATATAGATCACTTCTGTTGCTTACTTTATATGTTAGTTTCTTTTTTTAATTATATGTCATTAGTAGTAAGAATATGATGTAGTGTGCAAGCAATTTGTACAACAAGACATCCTATCACACTTATGTATGTTTTTCTATATAATTACTAAACAGCAGTCATTTATTCGCCCTAAAATATGTCACATATTAAGTCAGGCAGCCAGTAGAAACACCAGAATTTAACAGGAAGCATTACTTGCTTGTTAGTGTTTACGCTTTTTGCTTTTAGTTGGTTATATTCATATATTATTTGTGATGAATTACTAGAAATAATTAATAACATGAACACGTACATGTGAGTTTTCTTTATGTTGTAATTGTGGGGCATTTATGTGTTACTGGATTTATTCAATATCGATATTCCTTGAATAGTTTATATAACTTGTTATAAATTATGTATCCCACTAAAACCAACTTATTTTCATACATTTACTGCCTTAAATTTTACCGGATCGGGTGAGATTACCATAATATATTTTGTAGTGATTAGGTTGTAGATTTCAGCCGATCATCAATGGTGACAATGTTTTAACTTTACTGCATCTAAATTCTGATATTACACAGGGTTTCGTACTCGTTCGATAAGAGATAAAAATTAAAAATTTATAACTACCATTAAATGAAGACCATCATATGGTATATGTGTTTTGCACTTTGGCTGCAACCAAAAAAATTAAAGAGTCGCAAGCAATTAAAAGGATATGTAAATAACAATCGCATTTGGCGCCATTGCAGTTGTAACGTACTGAAATTGGGAACCTATTACCTCAACATTTGCTTATGAAGCAATAATAAAAATATATCAACAAAGAAAAAGTCGTCTTGAATTAAGTACATTTATAAAAAGTTTGGTGATTTGCCCAGAAGACTAACCTACATATACAAAATTGATTGCAAATACGAAAACTGCATATAAATTCTAAACTCATTTACTTGTATATTATTTCCAATTGTTAATCCTCAGATCCTGAAGCCAGCATGGTGGGTGGGGTACGATCAACTTTCAAATAAAAACTTACGTTTAGCGGTTATAGCAACCTAAGTACACAGTATAATTCTTCAAATGATCTAGACACTGTTTATGATGACTTCTAGACAGATGGTAATATATATGTATGTACGTATACGGGTGAGGGGGGGGGGGCACCATTGAATGATGAATACTCATTAGCAAATAAGTATTTCGGATTTT
Organism: Popillia japonica; assembly: GCA_004785975.1. Lineage (NCBI taxonomy): Eukaryota > Metazoa > Arthropoda > Insecta > Coleoptera > Scarabaeidae > Popillia > Popillia japonica. The sequence continues at coordinate 17,103 of ML219033.1, read as the reverse complement.
CACTTTCTATTCTAGTCCTTGGGGGAATAATGACGAAAATAAGTGAGATAAATATCATTGGACAATCATAAACAGAAGATAGCTATACTACAGAATTTCAAGTGCAATAAAATTTCATTAAAGACAAAAAGAGAAAACACAATACCATGGCACGCACAACATTTAAGATTTTTATAACACGTTATATAAACAATTCAAATGTATGTTTCTAACTTATAAATGAAGACATTTTGAGTGTATTCATTCGATAAGAATATGCATTTGTATATGATTACTTTCTTACAATGTGAAAAAATATATGTATATATATATATTTAGATAAGGATAAACAGCAATTTTAATTTTTACATATAGACCTTAAGTTTAGCCACGTTTCTGACATAGATCTAAGTTTATTTTTGATAATTTTCATATTCACGATGTCAAGAAGGGCCCAATCTGGTTTGTCAGTATTTACAAAAAAACTATGAATGTATAACTTTTTATGAATGGAAGCGTTTATATTAATTTTATATTTAGTATTAACAATGATGAATCAGTTGCGACAGATACAATTAACTAAATTAGTAAAATCAACGTTTATTCTTGAATATTTTATTTCTAAATTTATTGCTTGCTTTTTATTGATATGTTTATCAGGTAGTAATACATTAACTGTCTGAAATGAGTTCTATAAACAAATTTTAATATACACGCTCCTGTAAAACACGCACTTACTAATACATGATAAATTTAATTGATGCTTTGAAGAAATACCATTTATATACTATTTAATATTCGTTAAAAGTTTTTGCGGACAATATTCAAGGAATGTGTCTGGTGGTGTATCTAATGAGAATGACAAAATTACAAGTTTTAAGAAAATTTTTTCAATTGAAAATGTTTTTTCGAAAAATTCTGATTTCAGTTCCACTAAGGTTTTCTACAAGCAACTTAATCGACGTTTCTTAAAGTATATACAGTTTAAAATAACTTCTAGTGATATTTATACAGGTTATTCATAGCGAAATAATTGACTTTTTGACGTTTAAGAAACGTGGATTTCATTTATTATAAAATACTTCTAGAGCTCGATAACTTTCTACGTACCAGTAAAAATGTTATATCCCTGTGTACACCTCTGATTCGAGTCGGAAAATTTTTCTTTTTAATTTCTTTAGTAATAAGTATTTATTCGTCCTTCTTGAATGATATTAGTCATAAAATTGATAAATATGTATAGTTTTTTAAGTTACCGAGTTAAAGGGTAAACAACTTAAAAGCATTATAGTTATTATCCAACGTTTTACCTAGCTGCAATGTTTGCTAATTGTTGCAGATTCACACCTCCATCTCCAAAAATTAGAAACTGGCAAATCACGAAAATAATATATGATTAAGTAGCATTATTATAACTTCTACGTAATCGGGTATTGCTGCTTTGTATTTTTGCTAGTTTTTTTTCTGAATTTTGTTAAACATACAAAAATCTGCAACAACTACCACAAACTATGACAGTTGTACATATACATATGTGAGTATGGTAACTTTTCAGGATCGATATAAAATTTTTACTATACAAATCAGTAACACATCGCTAAATATAATATAACAAGGTGCAAAAATAATAATCAGTAGTATAGGACAATTATTATAGTATGGCTCTATTAATTATAGTATTAATATGTATATATACAGCAATAATTATCGTCAAAAATTTACCTTATATTTATTTTAACAATTATTACATCTCATCCACCTAAAATTAATAAATCACAGACAAAAGAAGCTTGGCCAATCAGTTCTGTATGTAATTGTTTATTTGCGTACTTTTTATTATTTTTATAACGATATCTGTATATGTATATCTATAATAATTCATATTTACAAATTTATATAAACAAGATTGTTTTATAGATGTTGATACACCTCATTCATCACATCTTTGTTTAAATAAAGAAACTACATAAAGATGAACTTGAGTGAGAACATTTATGCAATTATATTGAGAGAGATACTGAAAAGTGGATAGAGGAATTAAATTTAAGCTTAGTAATTATAGATAAATTCGTTGACATACTATCAGCTCAATAGTAAGCATTGGGAATTTTAACCTGCTTGAATGGTAATTATAGACAAGAAAAGGGCAAAAGAAGATTGATACATATACAAAAAACTATATTTATTTTCTTTTAGATAAATTCTTAGGAATTGTTTTAATTATTTTTTATTTTGTAACTATAAACAGATCTGAAAAGTGATGATTTCAACTTTTGATGTACCCGGTTTAAAAGTTTCAGTTTATCTTCCTTTTTTGAAAAGCAGTGATTTTGAAAGAATACTATGCATTACAAATAAGTGCAATTTTATAAGAAATGATAAGCTAACATTTGCAGAACCGAGTACTCCTTGTCATATTTGTAAAATTTGACTCTTTTGACCTTTAATTCAGTTGACAGTTTGCTTTCAAACCTAACGGTTCCGTCGGTTCCGTGTCAAAAAATTTAACAAAGTAATAATTTTTGACAAAATGGAAATTTTGAATCGTAGTTCCCGAGTGATGGTTTTATGATTTTCTATACGGTTTGGTAGCACAACAATGTATAGAAAAAATTAATTCATTATTTGGCGATGAAGCACCATCCAAAACTATGGTTTACAAATGGTTCACAGAATTGAAGGGTGGAAGACCAACGTTTAACGACGATCTTCGTGAAGGTTATCCGTGGACCTCTGTTGTTGCAAAAAGTATCGATACTGTTCCTCCAATAATTTTAGAAGATTGAAATGTGACATACCTATAGGGTATAGGTATTTCGGCGAAAAAAGTACAATTTTACAAGATGAGTTATATGTCAGGAAGCTTTGTAATCGATGGATCTCTCACAACCTCAAAGATAGGAAAAATGAGGCACTTGCCCAGGTGTGCAAAGAAATGCTAAAACAATTCGACGGTGGTCATTCAAATGCCGTATATAATATTGTAACAAGGGGATGAATCATGGGTGTATTCATATAAGGCTGAAACTAATGAGAAATCAACTGTATGGGTGTTTGGATCTGAACTTAAACCAACAAAAGTGGTAGCTTTACAAAGCGTTTCGAAACAAATGATTGCTTGTTGCTTCTGAAAGACGAATCAATGTAACTGTTACATTAGAAATAAATATTAGAAGAAAACATTATTAGAATGCAAGCGCACACCCAGCCCGACAAACTGTCAAATTTTTGACTAGTCACAACATCTAAATAATGACCCATTGTCCATATTCTCCCGACTTATCGCCTAATGACTTCTTTTTATTCCGAGCAAAAATAAAATGCATGGAGAGCGTTTCTCATCGTCTGAAGAGGTGAGAGAATTAAGTCACTTGTGTTTTGGTGGTACCTCGTTCAAAGTGGAAAGACTGTATTGAAAATTAATTCCATAGAATGCAAAAGTGTACTTATAGATGCGAAAGGGGAATATTTTGAGAAACAATAAAGCGCTTTACATACATAAGATCGTGCGTGTTTTATTTTATATTTTCGACAAATATTAGCGGTAGAGTTCGTATTATTGAGGAGTGCGATTCCACTTTTCAGCAAAAAATAAGTTTATATCCTGAAAAAGATGATCATTTATTTCTAACAAATTCATACCAAATATGTACGTGACTAATTGCATACTGTATCATTGCTTAAGGTATGTGTGATTTTCAGTAAAATAAAATTTTTCTAAACTGTGAAATTCTCTGTATACTTCTGTTTTAAAACAACAGTTTTTAGGTATTAAAAGAGAGCAATGAGTACATCAAATCAAGAAATTTATAGCATCAATATAAACAAACAATAAATGGAAATTAAGAAAAGTTGTAAAACTATATATACATATAAGAACAAAAACTCTATCTATCGTAAAAATAGTACACGCGTATGTATTATCTTTCTCACAGTTACATTACATATTAATAACATCTATAAAACAATTTCTAACATCATTTTTGAATACTAATCTATTAAAATATATCCAATTCGTATAACCATGTCATTTTTTAACAATTTTACATGCGTCAAGCTTCTTCCTATCATGAACATTAGAAATATCGGAATTTTCGGGGTGTGCAATCTTATAACGTACGACTGGCCAATAACGTGAATTGAATCAGATTACTTGCAAGTTTATCTTGTGCAAAATAACCAACAATTCGATTTGATTTTCTTTCTTAAATATACTTAACGTATTGTACTTCGATAAAAAGTTGAATTTACGTAAGCAATAGCGATGTGACTTCCGAAACGTTGGAGCAGCGGTAGAAGAAAACGGTTTGTTGTGTATCGCATCATTCTTGCGCTTAAATTTTTGTATTAATAACCGTTTACTTGAGTTTCTATCTTGTATATCTGCCAAGTGGTAGAAAGGATATACCTGCAAAGATATGCAAATTAAATTCATTAATTTATACTTAGATAAACGATTGTCTATTTTTATTTTTTTTTACGTTTAAGTAACAAAATATAAAACCAAAATATTTCACACATTTTTTTGATTCTATTTGTATTAATATTTGTATCTAACCAAGATAATTCTAAAATAACTTCAATCCTACTAAAGATAAATTTTGCGCAGTTTACTAGAACGTAAACCACTCAAATTGGTAAGATCATTTTCGTTGACACCATTCGATTCGTCTGCGGTTCAGTATATTTAATGCAATTCCAGAAAAATGGTGTACCTAAACAAATTTTGGGGAAAATTAGATAAGTGCTCTTACTTCTAAACTTGATTATTTACTTCATTAGTAAGAACACCTATTTAATTTACTTTAATTTTACCCCTTCACAACCATTAATAATGTCAAGCCCAACGCATTCAAAATTTATCACGCCGTTTGCCCTTGACACATGATATACTAAACTTTGAGCTCATAACTGACAAAGATACCAAAATAACACCGGTTGAGCAACCAATCAGTTATAATTAATCTTACACCTTATTGAAAATGTACATCATCTAGAAATTAAGATATGAATAAAACTATTACTATTATGTTCTTTAGCTAGCGTATGTCGCTTTTCAGTTCATTAAGTTGACAAAATTAAATTTTTACAAACCTGCTGGCATACTTATCAATACAGTAATGACCTTTGACTGCTACGAGGTTATATTGGATCCTTTAACAATAGAATTTCCAGGTTGTCTGGGCGCAATGCTGACCATGGTATTATGCAATAGCAAGCGCGTTTCTTCAGTGGGCGAATGATCATCCATAGGCGGTGGGGGCGGACATATGTAAAGTGGCACTTCAACACTATCACTTAATTTGTTGTCGATAACGTGTTCGTTATTATAGGCTTGTTTCTCCTTATGGATAATATCGTCCAATAAGAATAGTGATGACTTCAACGTCCTTTTATCATTTTCTTGCATCTGTTGGCGTTGAAACTGTTGTTGATTCTGATAAGTTGGTAGACTTTTTACACGTTTCTGGCTAAACGTTCTATGTGCGGTGGGCGGAGACGACAGTCGTTTGCTTGGTGAAAATTCATTCCCTGAACTGATGTCTAACCCGTCTGATATTAAACGTTCACTTTCTGGGTCTGTATTTCGATAACCGCTGCTATCTGATTTCTTGAGTATCGATTTGGAACGGCGATGATGCTCTAATTGTGGACTTGCTCTGCTATCTATCGAATCTACCGATAACGACGATTTACTACCACCATTTTTGCCTGAAAAATTACTATGATGTTATAATGGAAGTTTATTGTATAGATATAAAAGAAAACTAAAGTTACTTATTAATAACACATGACTTAGCATGAAGTTTATTCAAATCCACTGTACTCAAACTTCATTTTGCTAATTCAATGCTAATACCAACCTGCCCTAGTTCCGCTTATATTTTGCAATCCAAATAGATGTTGATTTATTATCCGTGATGCGGATGCAAGAGGTCGTGATGAAATAAATGAGGTCTTCTTAGATGCTTTCTTAGTTTCCAAACTCTCCTGGGAATCTCTTTCAAAAGCATCACCAAACCTTGTTCTCGGGCGGCTAAACTGTAACATCCGTTACATAGTAAGTAGGTAATTATTATAATAATAATAAATTATTTCGTTACGTAAAATTGCACTGAAGTAAGCTTCAACTCGTACAGAATTACCTTATTTTACACCTATATTACTTTCTATATGACTTTTGTTGAGAAATGCCTGAAATAGTAAATAATATGGCATTTTAAATGAGTATATGCAAACTAACGACGGCATTTTAATATTAGAAGTCTTACATCGAAAAGTTGTGTTTTCATTTATCAATGATCCATTCCGGAAATGGTTCTTTAACTGTAAATAATATCGAATAAATTCCATTGACACCAAATGATGCCTCACATAAAAATAGAGATAATTTTACTACTATGTTACTGATATGTTTATAGCGCCGCAATTTGGTGATGCATATATCTAACGTCCAACCCACACTCCATTGCTGGAGAAACTAAAGAAACTTTGCATTGCTAGAAATATATTTTTTTATAGAATAGGCACTGATAGGGTTCTACGCGGTACATTATCATAATATTAATAGTTCAAGTAGGTATTTATCACAAAGGGATAAGTAGTACACTACTAAGTTTGTTCGCGCACTGGAGCAATTTTATGGACGTACGGAGACCGGTGGTATTCCTAACAAAGTTTTTTTTTCGAGCATTTATGTTGAGCTACAGAGCTGAAATTTAAACTGAAGGCGGCGTTTGGCACCGTAAACGAACGCCACAAGTTACCTGTCATTTTCGATAATGCAACGGCCATAATTGTTTTGTTTGGTTTTTTGTGCGTTCTTTGAAAATATTTTCTGCTCAGATAGTTTCGATTTCTGAGGGTTATTTTGAACATTTTTTTGTGAATTTTTGTACACAAGGTAAGTAATTACTGCACTTACTGAATGAAATTTAGATTAATCGATCAGTTCGTGTATTTCTGTTGTGTACAATACTGACTGAGAAAAATAGGAGTGGGGCTATTATGTACATTTTCGGTTGGGCTAATCTGAACAGGTTTCTTTACATGCGTTTTGGTGTTTTCTTTGCTTCTTTTTCTTTTTTATGATTTGTTTTAAGATAGCCCGTACTTACATACATTCGTAAAAAGGCCCCCAATTGACCCCGAAAACATGTCCGCAGCGGTTCGCTCTGTAAATATCCAGAAACAATTGCTGTGAGGCGCAGCGAAGGAGTTCGAAGTGCGCCTAACGACATTAAAAAATTATTGGGACCGGTTAGATGCGGTACTAAACGCAGCATCACCAACATCCATGTCCTCATCGCAGCTATCATTACTGAAAGCTGGTCACGCGGTTACTCAAGAGCAAGAGAGCGCTCATTGATTATTTATTGAAGTGTGACAGCTCATATTACGGACAGACGCTGCGCAATGTAAGAAGGTTAACGTATCAGTTTGCATTGCATTTGCAAATTCCAATGTCCTATTGGGAGAAAATTGAAATTGCAGGAATGGAGTGGTTTCACGCGCCAGCAGGGGTCAACAAGTGTGCAACGTGCAACGGTATTTAACAGCACAAATGCCGTTATGTTCTTCAACCTAAAGATTGTGTATGCTCGTCATAACTTCGAGGTAGCTAATGTATGGAACATGGACGAAACCGGCGTCACGACAATTCAAACTCCCGATCGTGTATTCAGGCGTAAAGCCGCAAAATAGGTTGGACGAATATCGTCCAGCGAACGTGGAATTCTGGTAACGATGGCGCTCGGGGTAAATGCAATGGGCAACACTGTCCCACCCTTCTTCATATTCCCATGCGTGAAATTCCAACCGCACTTCATGAATGGTGGGCCGGAAGTATGCACCGGAGCAGCCAGTCCATCAGGTAATTGCACCATGAATGACAAATATCTATTTGTTTTATCTTTATTTTAATAGTGTTGCATTTCAGGATAGATGAAAGCTGAGCTTTTCTTGGAGTTTCTGCGACATTTCCATAAATATTCTGGCGCGTCCAAAGAGAAACCAGTGCTCCTGATCGTGGACAATCCAATCTTGATGGATTGGATTTTTGTGTCGCCCACGGAATTGTCGTTCTGTAAATGCAGCTACACTGCAGTCATCGACTGCAGCCTCTAGGCCGCTCAGCCTTCGGCTTATTCAAGAAGGCTGTCAATTATTTTATTGACGCATGGATAGATGTATATCCAGGGCGTTCGATGTGAATATACGAAATTCCAACGATTGTATCTTCTGCAATGGATGCTGCCGCGAACCGCCGCAACATTATCTCCGGCTTTAGAGCAACCAGCATCTGGCCATTAAACGAATTTGTGTTGGACTATACAAACTACATGCCATCTGCTGTCACCGATCAACCGCCGCCAGCAGGTGATTTTCAAGATTTGAAAAACACACCCGCGTCATTACGTCCACTGCCGAAAGCAGTGCTGCGAAAATCAGCATGCAAAGGGCCTAAACGTCCGTCGGCGCAATGCTGTGCTAACCGACCACGACTCCATGGAGGAACTATCGGCTGAGCAGAACGGCGCAAAGGCGTTTTTATAAAGCTAGTCGCTGTGCCCAGGAAATGTGGACGTCCAGCGAAAAATCAACGCAAAAATTAATATGAAGATATTTCTTTCTCTAATTGTAAGTGATAATAGCGAAATGATAAATAAAAACAAATGATTTTTTGAACAAAAGTTATTTTCTTTTATTTTCAATTCACTTTCATTTCTATATTTCCTGCTGTGAAAACCGCTTCGAACATTAAAGTGTACGAATTAGCCTCATGCGTATTCATATTTGCACTACCATGGGGCTAATCGAACGAAAATTCATAAGTAATAAATAAACCAAAAAATCCTATTTGCGGTGCTCGACTGGCTTAACAATGCTGTACAAACTTGTAGGGCAGAGAATGTTCTATAACACAGACCGTTCTGCGGAATTGAAATCGTTGACATCTAGCCGCTAGCACGCCCGTAACACAAAACGTTCGGAATAGCCCCGGTCTCCCCTACTTTCGCTGCAGTTGTCCAGGTGTTATTAGGAGTGAGTATTCAAGTAATGGGAATTTGCGACAAATGGTTTAACAAAGCGTCGCTGACTTTTGCAATTTGCACGAGTATTATTCCAGATCTTCGTTTTACTTTATTATTTATTTATTTATGTATACTGAGACAAAAACAGGACGTAGCCAAAAAATGCACTGATTACGTAATTACACAATAATTTACAATCACATTTTTGATGTTATTCCCTCTAATTTCACATACTACTTGCAAATAGTGGTACTGATAACCCCCTCATGACACAGCAGCGATGTGCGTGGTCACCTAATACAGTGATTTCCTGAAAACAAGCTTAGGGGTGGAATAGGCGACTTAGTAATGTGGAACGAGTAGCGAGCGAGCGGTACTCGGCACCTCCACCAAAATATGTCATAGCCTTAGCTGTAACAGGAAGTTTTGCTCAGAGGGAGCATTCGCTTGAGGGGTACCAAATTATATCAAATAAATAAATATTCGAGCCCTACTTTATCATAGTTTAAGTAGTCCGATTAATTAGAGCATCAATAAACAAAGCTACACGTATTATCTATTCCAAGTTTCTTTATTAATCGTAACCACTAATATTCAGTGATCACCCTCAGTGAGGTGTACAGGCCACCTTCCCAACCATCGTTTTCTCTGTTCTAACGGTATAAGCTATGATCAGTTCTTTGCCCCTTTTTCTTGTCTCTGCGAAACATTGCACTTAAAAGACGCTATGTCTGAAACGGAGATCGACATATGTATGCTTTCGGAAATATCTAGTAACAATTTAAACACATTTCAGATAAAATTATCGATAAACATAATTAAGATGCGTCTCTAAACTGTATCTGATTACTACTGCGTTACGCTTGCTAAATCTCCAATTAGTTTGTATTAATAATAATAAAAATAATAATAATAATAATAATAATAATAATAATTTATTATGGCTTTTTGACGTGCGTAGGCACGTGTTAGCCTTGTCCTTTCATACATACATATATACACATACAAAAGTACTGTTACATGATAAAAACATTAAAATTAAAATACGTTAAATAATATAGAATAAAAATAGGATATGTATGCTAACTAACATATGTACACGTGTACGTCACTCCAAAAATTCATTGACTGAATAATAGCCACCACGAACAAGATAGAGTTATTTTTTTAAATTTATTGATGGATTGTATCTCCCTCATCTCAACAGGTAGCTTGTTATAAATTTTGACACAATTATAATATGGAGACTTTTTATATAACTAAGAGCAGTGGGCAGGTATACAGAGAGAACATTCATTGCGCGTCTTGTATGCTTTATTATAGTCGCCGTTCTTCATAAATTGGGTTGCATTTTGTTTAACAAAGATAGCACATTCGTACATGTATAGTGATGGAAGTGTCATTATTCCATTGTTTATGAAGTGCTGTTTGCAAGAATCTCTAGATTTTAAGAAGAAAATAATAGGAGATAATAATCCGCATTATATTAACCCTGTGCTTCAATAATAATCTGTAAATAAAGTACTAAGAATCTAAATCACTGATAACTGGGAGGCAAGAAGCAGATTTGTTTTATATTATCATATATTTTGCACATCCACAATAATAACTTTGTATCTTTCAAAGACCTGAGGTAAATGTCTCCATAATGTACAATGTGCATACTCGTGTTTTCATATGTAAGGAATGGGTTAAAAACCGATGCCAACTGCATGCGAAATATCAGTAGTCAAATTCTATACAGAGCCCACTTCGGCAACCGATCGATTGGTATATCAGTAATGGCCTGTCTACTAAATACTTATGCTGATATACGATAACAAGTCTATTACTATGGCACTTGCACTCTGCACATAGAATTGACCTTTTGTCCTAGATCTTCGGTGCTATAGCGAACCTAAGTATCACTAAACTGCGATGAACAAAACAGAAAATTGATCTATAAGATAAAGATATGCTTTTACCAGTACAATGGGACAGTATAATATAGCGTAAGTGGCAGAAACGTCGCATCTATCGTTATTTTCTTATAGAGATTGGCGAAACCATATATAGCTAAAGAAATTCTTAAGTACTGATACAGAGAGGGTTGGTAACCTGTTACGTTAGTACTTGAAAGATACAAAATTTGCAATTCCGATAAACATACTATTAGAGAAAATTGCTATCGCTTATCTATTCTTAAACTAGTGGTGGTTGACTTAAATGCTGAAAAAAATGTTTGCATTCATTTTCGCAGTTCTGCAATATTCTCCAGTGGATTTTCTGGGCGAAATATTGTTTCTTTTATCATACCCCAAATGCCTCGGAATCCAAATGCTGACGATAATAATTCTCTCTCTGTAACGTTCTTGGTTGACAGTAAGTCGATTCTGATTATCATCTTGAACGAAAATGGACCAATTATGGCATGACCAGAAACCACGCACCAAGTCACTGTAACTGGGATACTTTGGAGTGGTTTCTCTACAATATACAGCAGGACGTTCAAATTCAAGGAATCGACTGGTTTGTCTATTAATACAGCAGTTAAGATGAACTTGACTCTCGTCTGAAAACTATGTAAGTATATGTTTTTCAAGAATTTGGAATCCTGATAAATTAAGCTCAATATGCGACCACAGTAAATTGCCCTTCAATATTTATACCTAGCATTTGTATACGGTAAGAATACCACCAATTGATGCGAACAAACGACGTGTAGATGTTTCACTAATGTTGAGTTTACATGCAGTTTTTAAAAGATTTCTTTGCGGTGAATACACAACTGGTTCAGAACACGTTTTGCGTTTCCGCTGATACACTCGATCATTGTTCAGGTTGGTTTCGACAACTCTCTCTTGCTATAATAACAAAATTTCGCCAGTAGCGTTTAAAGATGAAGCTGCACCGTAATAAACCATAGCGAGTATTATACATGTTTGTTATGGGTGTAAGACTGGCCGCTGTTTTATTAACTAACTATCTATTTTCCAAACATTTTTCTATTTTTAATCGAACTATAATAATTGAGGTAACCTAATAGTGGAAAAATATTTGGAAAATAAATAAAGGTCAGAAAAATAGATATAATAACTATTATTATTATAGTATATTAAACCTTTACTTGTATAGTTTCACTAGGATAAATATTTGTAGCATTATCTACTTCATCGATTCGTAAAGTTGAAAATAAAAATTTATTTGAAGTGTTAAGTGTCCAAACAATTCAATGTCCAATCGAAAAAGGAGATGTAGACGTTGTCCACATAGTAGCGGATATGAATAAATCGTCATATCGGCGGAATATAATTGTACGCTTGATGTCTTTTACTAAACACGAACAAATTATTGCGGAGGCGAAGACACTCAGACGGTTGCATCCTTTGCAGGCAGGAAGTTTCGTTCCCGGATTTGTTAGGAATATTTTTATAAACAAGCATCTATCACTGCAGTAAAAAATACTCTACAAAAAAGTACGGGAAGTAGCAGCTGCGAACAATTTTAAATATCACTGGGTCAAGCACGGCATGATACACCTCCGTCGCAACGATAATTCAAAAATCCTTACTATTAGTAAGGAGGATGATTTAAATATAATTAAATAATAGAGTTATTCGTCTATCAAAATGTTCGCGGACTACGGTCTAAAGTTAATCATTTGTTCCTGCAGTCTGTGGATTCAGCTTATGACATAATTTGTTTGACAGAAACTTTTCTAAATTCAAATATTCAAGTCAACGAATTGTTTTGCACTAATTACTCGGTGTATAAAAGGGATAGGGCAACTAGTGCCTCCAAAAAAATTAACGGCGGTGGCGTACTATTGGCGATTCGTAAAAATGTTGTGGTTGGGCACATGATCAATCTCCAAAGTGTTGCTGAATTCAGTGGAATGTATTGGTGGTCGTGTGGTTATTTGTGGTGTTTAGTTGCCCGACGAGCTAATTTTAATATTAGGTGACTTTAATCTACCATCAATTGTATGGTCTCGGTCGCGAGGTAACCATTTACAACTTTCTGTGTATGATAACAAAGCTATCGACTTTGTTAATACTATATCTTACTGTAATTTGTTGCAACTTAATGCTGTTAACAGCTGCGATCGTATTCCGGATTTAGTTTTGACTAATGATAGTTTCATGGACTCAGTAACTCCATGCGCTTCATGCCTTAATCAAGATCGATACATATCATCCTGCTTTGGATTTTGTTTTGAAATCGATTCGCATTAAACGCATAAATTATACTAAACCTTCTTTTTGTTACAATAAAGCAAATTTTGATGCGATTAGACAGGAGTTGGTGTGTGTTGACTGGATCGGTGCACTTGAACCTTTGACTGATATCGATGTTGCGACTAATAAGTTTTATTCACTCATAAATGATATCATTAGTAAACATGTGGCTCTTAAAAGTAAATATGGGCGACGCTTGTCTTCGTGGTTTTCTTAAACAACTGTAAGTATTATAAAAGAGAAAAACAAATAAATATAATAAATGAAAAAAATACAGTAGGTAATACTGCGATTATTTAATTTAAATTTTTATGGATTACAAGAAATATTTGGATAGTATTCAGAACAATATGGCTGAAAACCCTAAACCCTTTTGGGAATTCGCTAGAAATAGTGGGCGTTCAGCAAGACATTGACCGATTTCATCATTATTGTGTCTTAAACAAACTTTTTTTGAACTATGAGAAATGCAAAGTTATAAGATTCATGAGAAATAGAGTCGTGTGCAGTTTTCCATATCATTTGGATGGACACACTCTATCCTCCTGCAGCAAAATACGGGATTTGGGTGTTTTATTTGATGCTAAACTGTTATTCGACAGACACGTTGACTTTATTGTCGGCAAAGGGTTGAGAAAGCTTGGATTCAGTCAGCTTTTATTACGCTTTATTATGTATATGTCCATACTGTACTCTCATTCGCCAGTGTCGTGTGGAACCCTCAATATAGCCTTTATATTAATAAAATAGAATATGTTCAGAGGAAGTTTATTAAATTTGTGACAGCTAGATTTATTATGCCTACATACAGTTACAATCACTCTCTACTACTTACTTTAACATGCTCTCTATTGAGACATCCCGCGTTGTACTGATATGTTTTTATTAAGATTTGCAATAATTTCATGGACTGTCCCGATTTGCTTTCATTAATAAACTTTAACATTCCTTCTTATGACATCCGTTCAGTGACGCTATTCAAACTGCCTGTTTTCAGAACCGACGAGTTCAAAAATTCGCCATTACTCAGAAGCATGCACTCTTTAAAAAGTGGTTGAGGCTTACTCTGATTACTCCTTATCATTATCGTTAATCTTATTTAACATTTATATAAGCTTATTTTGAAACAACCGTTTTATTTTGTTTTTTCTTTTATTCCTTAGTTAGTTAAGTTACTATTATTCATATTATGCTCTATGCTGTTTGTTTATTTAATTGTGTTATTTATGTATTTATGTTAATATTCTTTTTGCTTTTGTTTTATATTCGATAATTAGATACTGACATTGTAGTTTGTGGATAACGTTTATGCGTTTGTCCTGTTGCTATCCCAAACACTAAATAAGTAAGTAAATAAATAAATACATAGATAAATAAATAGATAAATAAATGGATAAATAAATAAATAAATAAATAAATAAATAAATAAATAAATAAATA
>SMLS01070786.1:0-17766 GCA_004785975.1 Popillia japonica | reverse complement strand
TATGCATATTTTTTTAACGTTTATTCCTGCAAATATGAGAATATTCACGTCAATCGGAGCGAGCGTTTGACGGCACTTGCGATGCAAGATCTGTATATATGTTGCAATGAAACAACTTTTTGATTGTATAACGCGTCCAAGCTTTTTATTTTTTCTCGTTAAACAAAAACATAATTTGTGTATCGGATATTTTTTTTACTGCAAACGATCTTGAGTGTTTCTTTTTGAACAGAAAGATTAGTTTATGTGATCACCTTGCGGGATGACTCTTTGTTTGCAGATAATGATATTATTAATAATAATATTTAATCCCGACCGATATGTAGAATTGTTACAACCATAAATAAGAGTGTAAAACTAAAAATTCAAAATATGTTTATTGAAAACTACAATAATTTTATGCTAATTAATTTACTGTTACATCCAATGATGTCGATAATAAAGTGTGTAGTAAATATAAGTTATTAAGTTTACTTACCAGTTGCTCAACAAGCACTGATGTTTAAGAAGAATTCCCTAAACAAAAGGTTTTGTAGACGATGTGTTAGGAAAAGATCGTTATTATATAGTTTTATCTGGATGACTTATTAAAGATTTGGAACCAATACCAGCGATACCAGCCTCGATACCAGTTCCTTGATGAATACGTAAAGAAGATTTATGGCTGGGAGAGGAATGATTGCCAATATTTATTCGGACAACGAATCTAATTTCGTAGGGGCAAATAGAGAACTGGATGTTGCGACATCCGAAATTTCCTTTCCAATAAAGGTATAAATTGACGAAATGAGCTTCTCATTTTGGGGGCTCATGTGAAGCTGCGATGCAGCCATTTAAGCATCATTTCCATCGAGTCTTCACACAAATATAATCTATTTAGAATTTTTCTTAATTTGAAGGTCCTTACGACTTTTCTATCACCACCCCTGGATATTTTTTGATTGAAGACTTTATTACATGCTACCTGGAACCTAACTCATTAACTCTCAAGTTAAACAGATTAGGTCATCTACAACTATTCGAGAGCATCAAACAGCATTTCTGACAAGATGGTCTAAGAAGAATCTGCATTAATTACAACCGCGCAAAAAATGAAGTAATACTGGTCACTATTGGCAAGTTGGATACTTGGTACTATTAAAAGAACGCTCCATCCATGCGATGGCCAATAGGGAAATCATCAGCAGTATATCCTGGGAAGGATGGTGTAGTGTGTGAGGCTATGGTAACTACTTCTCATGGAAAATTTTACGTACTCCTTTACTAATTTTCTCAACAGAGCTACGTTTCTCTCTATCAACAAAATAGGAGCTGTCTTAGAAATATAACATTTTGAATACATGTTATTTTAGTAACACAACTCAAAGCAAATCATTTTCCATAAAATTAATTACCTTTTTCAGCTAAAGCATATTCGTTCGACGGAGGAGAATCAAGTTCAGAGTCGGAAATGGGATGCCCCAAGGAAGAACAAAACGTACCAACAGTTGCTACGGTGCAATATTACCCGTCGCCGAAACAGGACCTCATTTCATTAGTAGAAAAGGGCAGGGTAGGCGTTAGCAGTAATAGTTCGTGTTGTAGTTCGACAACTAGTTCGGTTGGTGAAAAACATGGCGTTCCAGCCTCTAAAGTTACTCCACGAATGAGCACAAATGAAAAAAGGTAACGATTTTATATTCATTTTAAGTTTTCCACTAAATTGATAATTTTCAGCCTATATAGACCGCAAACTACGTCATTACGTGAGACCAGAATTGACAATCAAGAAATGCAGTATCAAAATGTCGAAACAGTGACTACTGTTGAACATGTGGATATTAATAGTAATAGAGATGTAAGTAGTGTTTTTTTACTTTTTCCGAATTAATAGTTGGTCGGTTGATATATTAATATTATTACATACATACAAGTTTAAACAATAAAAATAGTGTATTTCCACACACCAGTCGTATGCCATTTTCGTTCTGTTTTCATTCGTGAAATAAGTTTGGTTCTTTCTCTTTATCTAGATTAGATGTATCATGCGCAACAATTAAATAGGAATAAAACTAAGGAAAAGCTAAATTTCGTAAAAATGTCGTCAGATGCTTGTGATTTTCATTTGGAAACACCACTAGCTGGAATGCCTCAGGATAAGGACATTTTAAGCTTTAATATCTGAATTTGTGTTAAATTGTCTTCGTTATATCTATATAAATATTGTATGGTTGAAATAGGGATAGGCCATACGTATAAAAACTAACCAGAAAATTTATCTAGGCCGTCTTAAAATTGTAACCAATTGAAAAATTTGCGGAAACTGCTTTATACAATCTTGTGAAAAAGATTGAGAGGGACTAAACGAATAAGTGTAATAATAGTGTTATGGGCACTCGTCGAAGTAGAGGCTTCCTTTGGTAACATCTCCACAATATGAAGCCGTAGATTTACGGCGTAGTTGGGAAGGAGTGTGGCAGTCTTCAGATCGGCAAAGGAATACCTCCAGATGTCCAATATTATGCAGATTTCCTTGACGTTACGATGGGGCACGAATCTGAGAACCAGACTTTCAACAAGGAGTGGCATAATGACAAATCAACAGATAATGTGCTTGTAACACTGAGTTATGATCAAGTATTGATTGAAATTTGGAAAATGTTGGATGACATTCTGCTACATAGACGAATTATTTTCGCGTCACTGCAAAAGCGTGATTATAAATACGGGGCACAGTGATAAATGATCGATCTTGTGCTACCTGAAGCAGATACCAGAACATTTACCTCTTGTGTTTATTGCGGAGAACCATGTAGTCAAAGTGCAGGCGGAGTTCTTCGACAGTAGTTTTATACGGCATGTATGTATTCCTGGCACTGATAGTTTAGAAGATAGGTACTTGAACAGAGAGATTGGATATATATACAGGGTGCTTCATTAATTATGGGAAATATTTTAACTGGAGATACTACATATCAATGACCAATGACTTATTCAAAATCACACCGTTTTCGAGATGAAGGTCTTCCAGAAAAAAGTGGCATCTATTGATCGTGATATTGTAAATAAATGTAATGATCAGTTTATTTGCCATAAGTTGTTCTTTAAATTTTGGTCATATTATTGCTATTCTATTTAAACTATTTTTAGCCACAAATGCTTCTGAACGTTCTCGTTTTTCTCGAAAACCAACCATAACACGAAGTTGCTACAAGAGGACCTTATTTTTGGCATTTAGCTGGTCTATTAGGTGATTTATTTATTTATTTATAGTCCAACAGATTCCTCCATATGAAGGACTAAAGTACAGGAAAAAAAATACAGTACAGTACAACACGATTACATATTACTCTGACAATTGTGTAAGAAAGAAAACAAAACTACAACTAAAATAAATTTGCATTAAATTTAAAACTTAATCCTAATTCAACCATTAATAAATGAATAGTTCGTTATTCACTGAATAGATCCCTGGAAATTTCGACGATCTCGCGTAAAGGAGTATGATTAATATCACAGTGCGAGGATATAAGGTTGAAACAGCGAGACATTGCAGTAATTGGGGAATTCAATCAATTCAATGCATTTAAACGAGCATATGGAGTATAGAAAGTGACATCCACTCTAGCCGAAGTCCGGGAAACAAGAAATTGCAACGTTGGTAACAGGTTCGGGGACTCAATCCTACTATGTACTACGTTGTACACAAATTTTATAATTTGAAGTTGACGTCTCACTTCAAGTGACTCAATATCGAACTCTCGTAATAGAAGTTAATAGTCATATCCTCGGTGAGGATAGGTGCCGTGCTCTTTAAAATATAAAAATTTCAGAAATTTTCTCTGAACCTTTTCAACGCCTAGCTTCTGTGTAGAGTAAAATGGGTTCCATATTATAGAACCATACTCCAACCTGGGCCTGACAAATGTGAAATAGAGTAACTTCAGTGTATGAATATGCAGAGCAAAGGAATTTCTAATTAAAAAACCCAACATTCTTATAGCAGAGGATATCGCATTGTCATAATGAGCAGTGAAAGAAAATGAACTGTCAAAGTAAATACCTAAATCCTTAACTATTGTATCACGGGGGAGGGGAACACCATCAACTGCATAATGGAACAAGAAGGAATTTGTTTTTTTCGTAAAGCTGACGACCTTACATTTGGCAATATTAAGATTAAGTTTATTGTTGGCACACCACCTAGCTACATTATTTAGTTGATCCTGCAAGTCTAAACAATCCGTAACGGATGATATTAATGTGAAGATTTTTACATCGTCCGCAAAGATGCACCTATGGCTATGTATCTCCTTTATCAAATCGTTAATAAAGAGCAGGAATAGCAGAGGACCCAAGTTGGACCCCTGCGGAACTCCTGAAATAGCACGAAAAGAGTGGGAAGTATATCCATTGTAGACAACATATTGCATACGGTTAGATAAGTAAGAGTGAAAAAACGAGATTAACAAATCGCTAAAGCCAAATGCATGTAGTTTACCCAGCAGCAAAGAGTGGTCAATGCTATCAAACGTTTTTGATAAATCCGTATAGATTGTATCTACCTGTCCACCATCATCAAGAGTGTCGAGTGTGTATTGCGAGAAATTGGCGAGATTAGAGATGGTAGAGCGTTTTTCCATAAAACCATGCTGATCGATTGCAATATAATTTTTAACGAGTGGGAAGACGCGTGAGTATATAACTATTTCGAAAATTTTGGCAAAATTGTTCAGAACAGAAATGGGGCGGTAATTCTTGATATCAGCAGCGTCACCGTTCTTGAACACTGGACACACGTTAGAACACTTCCATAAATCAGGAAAAGTTGCAGTTGACACTGCTAGATTAAATATTAATGTTAATGGAGCCACCAACAATATTCTACAATCCCGATCGAGAAAACTAGGGATACCATCAGGACCAGCTGTCATTTTGTTCTTCAACCTTCTGATGGCAGTATCTACCTCTGATTCATTGATTTTGGTTATATTTACGTAAATAGAAGGATCCAATTCACCATAGTGGACACCATGAGATGTACTGTCAATGTAAACACTGCTGAAGTAAGATGCAAAACCTTCAACAATTTCTTGTGGATTATTAAACAATTGATTTTCGTTAAACATAGCATTAGGTATACGTGACGTTGCATTTCTACTGTGGATAAAGGACCAGAATTTAGTGGGATCGTTTGCTATTGAAGCTTCAGTGTTGTGAATGTATTGTTGATAATCGGATTTAATTTGTTTTTTAACCAAAGTTCGTAAATATGTATAATGATGGAAAGCAGTTGGGTTTTTAGTACGCTTATGGTGTCTAAAATAATATGCCTTCAATCGGATATTCTGTATTGTTTCAAGCTTGAACCAGGGTGGAAACTGTCTGTTATAATTTTTGTAAAGCGGCACATGTAACTTAAATAGTGTATACAGCTTATCATAAAACAAACTACATGCAATGTTAACATCATCAATGCCCTCAAGGAAAGACCAATCAACCAAGGCCAGGAAACCGTACAGAGTGGAAAAGTTTGCACGTTTAAAGTTAAAGGACTCGGAGTGTGCGTTGATACTGAATTTCCTAGAAGAGTATATAAATTGAAAATATATGTATAGTAAAACAACTACTAAAAGCACATTTGACACCTACAATATCTATCATTGAAAATACATTTAAAAATATTGATAAGTCTATATTAAATACGGTAATTGATGATTTCACTGCAATTAAAACGCCTCCACCAGTCAATTTATGCACTTCATCAAACCTCCTAACACATCTAAATGCAATATAGTTTTGCGGAAAATAATTCTGTAGAGAAATGACTGTCTGATAACCAAGTTTCAGAAATTCCTATGACGTCGTAATCCCCAGAACAGCAAGCGGTGTAGAACTCCAAGAACTTGGAACGCAAACCTCTTACATTCTGGTAGTAGCACGCAAATGTTGTCAATCTGATGGACGAATTTATTAGTTTAAATTGATGATCTTCGGGATTTCACGGACATATTTAATTGATGCTAATTTCGTGTTTGTAAATCAAAAAACGAAGAAGTAATTTTGCTAATTTCGAAAAATTCCACCATAAGAAGCATTTAATCGTCATGTCAAATTTTATTTTCATCGGAAAAGTAGATCAGCTTAAAGATGAAAAAAAAACGATTTTTTTCTGAAAATTTGAAGACTTTCATCTCGAAAACGGTGTGATTTTGAATAAGGATATTTTGGGGGAATGGTCATTATTTGACATGTAGTAACTTCAGTTAAAATATTTCCCATAATTAATGAAACGGCCTGTATATGACAACAAAACTACAAATTTATTGGGAAGTAGTAATGGTGTCGATGGTTGCCATGGCATTTTTTCTTCAGTTAATGAATACTGCATAACCTAATATTCAGAAATTCATTAGTTCGTTAACAAAGGAAGCTACTTTCCATGCGTGGAAAATAGAGCGATAGAAATTTATCCCAACAAAATGAATATATAAAGAGGCAGGAAATAAAGTTATTCGGGAACAGCCTACATTTGAAGTATTTCAGACATTGGACAGAATTTCCAGTATTCAAATCGTTTATTAGGAAGATAAAAAACTAAAAAATTAGGTCTGCTTTTGTAAAAATAGTTAAGCGAGTGATGGTTTTAGTGATATTTGAAACTTAGAAATGGCGGTGTGGCCTAACTCAGATTAATTTTTTATATTCCCTTTTCCTCTTATTTTGCTTCCAAATTTCCGCCTTTTTGTCATATAGTCATAATAGATGGTCTGTGCGATGTTCTTGGAACGCTGTAGTTTTCTGTTCATCAGACCACGTCCAATCTGTTGCGCAGGTATAAAATCCAGAGGGCTACGGACTACGCCATAGACTTGATTGATATTAAGGGCAATAATAGATTGTGGAGAGAACCATTATATTTAGTCTACATCGACTCTTTATTATTGTGTATTGGTTCATATTTTACGCAATGAATAGTAGCATCTCCTGCTAAACAAATCAACAACTTCTTAGTTGGTTCTAGAATTTTATCACATGTTTGAAAATATTCCTGTTTCAACATTGTCGGACTGTTCCTTGACACACTGTTTAATTATTTCTAGTATGCGTATTTATGTACCATTAATCAAAAATCGTTTTTCTTGACGTTATTATCTTCAGTGTTAGTATAATTTTCCACAAGCATGGAAAAACACACGTTAGCAAATATTATTTGGTTAATTAAATTCGTAATAACTAAGGAAAATATGTATTATTTACAAACTTTGAAATAAAACCATCAGCTTTGGATTGAATTTCAACATTAATTTAATTATAGATACAGCAAGGATGGAATGCGTTGGACAATGTATGTAGCTTTGTATGCCATGAAACGCGTAATACGCCTAATTTTTACAGTCTGTTAATAACATAATGTATTAATGTGAATCGTGGCGTATCAATAAAAATTTCCATCCTAAAGTTTTCCATGCAAATGGTATTACCAAAATTTACTTAACCTATACATACATACATATGTATGTATATCTGTGAAAGTATATATGATCTTCATTACAACAGTTGTAGAATCGGTATAGTGGTTACTTTTATCGTTAATTAAGTACCTAGGTAGTTGAGCTAAATGATTGGTATATAACGAATAAATAAAATAATAGTCAGTTGATAATTACGTTTGATCGTTAAATTATGCAACAAAATTATTTTTATTATTGTAATAATGCATATACATTGTTCTAAACACAACAAAATTATGTATAAGACATCCGGCAAAATATATTTATCAGATTGAATCTATATATTAAGCCGCATAACTCAGATTGTACCATTGATAAATTTATTACTGTTCTGTATCACCACTTAGATGTAATGTTAGGTACAAGCCATTTATAACTCTGTTTAAACCGAAGCTATATGTATATACGAGAAAATCGCAAGATAATACTTACTTCTTTCGTTTTCAATTTAGTGTATAGTCGTTATGACGACAGAAAGTGAAAATAGTGAACTCGTTTCCTGCATTGGTTCCGAAGTAGAAGCGAATAACCATCATTCGACGATGCCCGTTAATAACAAGTGTGGTCATTTGGAAGTGGCTCTTCTGTATGACGCTCCCATGCGCAAAATGACGGTGCACGTGCTTCAGGCAAGGGATATCCCCAGTAGGGACAGAGGTCAACCCACACACACACAGGTAAGATTTCTTGCTTATTGTCTTTATACTGTGAACTCCCGAACACGCAAGACAACTTAATTGAATTTGTTGTATTTTTGTTCGTTCAGAAACTTTGTTTTGGAAACTAATTAGATGCTGTACGTATCTCAAGTAAATAAAATGCGTAGTTTCATATACATACGCTAGAATTATTATGTGGAAAGTATTTCTTTTTAATTAAATCTGCTGGTTAAGAAGAACTAAATTTGATTTAAATAATAAATGTGGTATTGCTTGAACAATATTTATGTTTGCAAGGCGTCATGACTTTAGGTGATATGATTAGTTTTTTTGGAGATATCATGTAACGTAATATACTTTTTAAGAATGATTGAGCAAGAGCTTCAGTGTCAGCAGTAAGATTTTGCTTTAATTAATTTATAAACGGTTGAACGTCTGGTAGCATCATTTTGCTCTAATTTGTTAATTTTTTTGCCTATAATCAAAAGTTTTCTTTTTTTTAGGAATTCCCTTTTTTTGCTACACCATATTTGCTTAGGTACATTATATTAAGTAGGCTGCATGTCGTCGTTTTTTTGTTATTTAATATAAAACGTTAAACCTTTCTTAATACTCATTTTTATAATGTTGATGTTTATTAAGCGAAAAATGTTATTGTAGCTTTAGGTTTTGAACACGCATTCCTGGCATATTTCCTATAGCTAGTTGTCTATGGCAATCAAATTAGGGACATATTTTACGTTAATATCAAAACAGTGATAATAGGTCACACTTTGATAATATTTCGTGCTCGCACAGTTAAAAATAAATGATTTACAACTAATAGGAGTTTATTAATGTATTTATTTCCAACGAAATTTGCGAAAGCTGAACAGATAGTTAATAACAAACAAACTGATCAATATGCTAGGATATTTACATGGTTATCTAAATGCATAGATATGTTTCTTATGCCTTCTTCTACCTTAAGTCATTTGATTACCTACCTTTCTTGAACATTAATATACGAGTAGATAACTCATGTGAATTTCTGGACAAAGACGGGGTTTTGGCTAACTATTTACCAAGCAGTGCCCCTAAATATATGACTATTAATTCACGCATATGACTCCAAACAAAAAAGAACTAACTGAGGTTAGGTCTAAAGATGGAACTGGAAGTTGAAACTGGAAGTTCCATCTTCAGTCCAAACCTCAGTTAGTTTTTTTGTTTGGAGGCATAAGCGTGAATTAATAGTTTCGTAGTTACGTGTACTCCGGTACCAGTATCAAGGTGTATGGCCTACATTATGTTATCAAAAAAATTACGAATTATGTATGTTAAATTGCACAGATTATACAACATATACTCAATGACATTACAAGAGTTACACGCAGAGGGAATCACACACACTGGCAATGTGATTTTTTCATCACAAAAGACGCGATAACGTTTACAAGAGATTTTATTAACATCACAAAAACAAATGTGTTTGAAGACCCGGTAGCTGAGTACAGTCCTGTACACGTCTAGGCATCGACAAAATAAGATGGTCGATATCTGCTTGTGAGATCTCATTGCAAGCAACTTGAAATTCGTTGATTAAGTGCGCCAAAGTTTGTGAAGGATGGTGCAAGTGGACAGTCTCCTCCCCATGATATCCTACACATGTTCGATGGAGTTTAAATCCGGGAAACGGGGTGGCCACAGCAAATGATCAACGCTTGCTTCTTGGAGAAAGTCTATAGTTCGACGAGCAATATGGGGACGTGCATTGTCTTGCTGAAAAAGGACATGCGGACGGCCATCTAGATAAGGTAGTAAACTGGTTTGTAGGACATCATCAACATAACGTGCTGCTGTCATACTGCCTCGAATAAACAGAAGTGGTGTTAGGCTACCATAAGCAATAGCCTCCCAAACCATTCCACCAACAGTCCTGTGTACATATATACCTCTCAACAGCAAACCCAATATCACGTCGCTCTCTACGCTGGTGTTGTACCTTTCTACGGCCATTGTGCATACCAAGAGCTAACTTTTAATATGACGATCCTCTTTATATGAATAAAAAAAGATGAAAATATAACTTTGTATTAGTTAACACAGTCAAGAAATACACGCCTGTTACTCTGCTGGGCTGTCTCAATCCATACCATCGCCGTCTAACGACAAGAATTCGCTACTGTCTTTATCTTTGTCTAACTACTACAAAATGCCATCGACAGGTCGATCTTTGCAATCAAATCAATTCGACAAAGCCCTAGTTCCGTACTACTGCGAGGCGACGGGGACGAATCTTTGGATATGCGTAATTCATTTCAAGTGATGCCGGCGTTCGATTCATTTCGTTCAGTTCTTCATAAGACGTCGCTGGATATTAGGGTACGGGGTTGTAGTTTTGTAACGGTTAGTAAATCTTGATTGCGGTCAGTAATTATTAATACACTGAAATCTGTTATCATTTACATTATCTGATGCTTCGATATAAAAGTAAGACTGAATGAAAACAAATAAATGCTACATATCGCAGTTTGCTGCATTTTTTAGTTATCAAATGAGTATTGTCTTGTTTTCTCTTTTCACTAATACGAATCGCCCAACAACAATGCAGCTGCGGCCTTGTGGGCATGTACGCCTACTGTTCAGGCCCATCCTACTTATAGACGACCAGAAAACTATTGATATTCTATCGACAGGTCGCGAAGAATATCCCGGTATGTACTACATACATAGACAGAATCACGATTCGTTGCTGAAGACGGCATTATAATGTTCTGATTTCCAATGCTGCCGTTCTCTGCATCAGTTGAAGCGTCGACTACAGTGGGTCGTAGTCAAAAGAAGCACTAATCGAGGACGTTATGAAAAAAGCTCAAAAGGCTCGAATGCGGCGTGTACGCATAGTAACAGGTCTACCTGTTTCTCCAAACCATTGGTCAGCGATTTGACGCGTTATAGCAAAACGGTCTCGTAGAGCAAGATGTCTGAAGCGCCTGTCTTGACGATTATTAGTATTCCTTGGTTGACCAGTTGGTGTTCTTTGTGCTCTTTTATTTTCTTCTGTCCACACATACGCATTACCGTCATTGCAGTACAATTAACACGACGGGCATCTCGATAGGCAGCAATTCAACCACTGTGAAAGTCACTCACACAGTGATAATTTTTACGTCGTTGAACTCTTGACATGCAATAACTATACTTTATGAACTTTTCTATATTGGTCAGCTCTCATGAACATGAATCTCTTCGCAGAAAAGTAAGAAATTTTTCTTTTTGCAAAAATATCAATGATACGCAGTTGACATTCTTATCATAGCATGCTTTAAATGTAGTCATTTGTCACAGAGTATATTAAACTTTAATGATCTAATATGATCTGGAATGTTAAATTTTCATGATAAAAACGAGTATACGCAGTTAATGACACAGTATAATGTAGCCAAAACATATTAAAAAATCAATAGGAACCAAATATTGGGTATTCCACTAAAAATAAATCTTTTTCATTTAAGGAAATGAAAGCTACTTATACAAAAAATTATGTTGCTATAACTATCAATGACACAACATAGGAGCATACGCCTAAAATTGGGACATATATACATATATCGTCAATTACTAACTAATTGTTGCTATCGCTCTTGACTAACAATAAGCAATAAAATTTGTGCTACGTTTCAGGTGCGGTTGTTGCTGCTACCAAGTAAAAAGCAGAAGCATAAAACGAAAATTCGCTCCGGGGATAATCCGCAGTACATGGAGAGTTTCTTATTACACAGAGTTAACCCCGGTAAGTTCATGTTCATTTTATTAGTTGGGAAAATACTATTGCGTACCTTGCAATTATATGGTAACTGAAGGGCTATTAGAGACGGCCGGATATGTCTGCTTGTAGATGTTGAAGTTGTATGAATTTTCAACATTATTAAATGTTATTAGTGCTGTTAGAAGTTAATAACACCAAGGCTTAACTACAAAATTGAGAATAACTCATTCGAATTAGAAAAAAGTACACGATGAACACTGCATTTACTAATGTCTAGAGGAGATAATAGAATTATGATTCTAAACTACAAATTGAATCACTTATTTCCGACAAATAAATTTTGTTAACCGTAAGCCATTTAAAATATTTTTAAATTTTAATTTTTACACCCCATTAAGTATCCTACTGCTGTAACAAATTGTTCAAAATTTCTTTTAAATGGTCATTGGGAAATGTTTATTCCGCCATAAGCCAAATGTTATAAATATAGAGGGATTAATATTTAGAAGTTAGAAAAGAAATTTAGAGTTTCTTAAGACACTTTATTTTGGTAGAGGAAAGTAAAGGCAAACTTTATTTAAAGAATACATATATGTCATTATCCAAACAAAATGGAAGTAGGTATTTAATGATTAGTAGGTATATTTAACATTACATTGAATATTGTAGCTGTTAATGAAATTGAACTAAAAGGCATACAAGAATTTTAAAACTAGACAAATTTTTCATTATGGCATCTGTTACAGTAAAAAAAATTCTGACTTTTTATTGTTACATATGTTTAAGTTTGAAACTTTTTATATTACATTACAAGTAGTCTAGTGTATGAAGGGTAACTTTCTCTTATAGACGCTTATTATACCTTTAAAACCTCCAACGCTATCATATAGCGCAACTTAAATTTAAGATCGTTTTATTTCTTCATGCAGAAGATGTTAATTCCATGGGTATAAGACTCAGGCTATATGGCTGTGAGAGGATGAGAAGAGAACGTCTCATCGGTGAGGCTGTCGTCAGTTTTGCGAACATCAATTTGGAACTGGAAAACAACTTTTGGCTAACGTTAGAGCCGCGAGCGAATACAACAGTGAGTCGCAGTGTCTTTAGTGCATGCACGTAGCGCTCTAGAGGTACTGTGGTAACTTACATTTATTTTCAGCTTAGTGGCTGTGCTGGAGAACTGATGAGTCTAGCACGATCCGACAGCACGGGTTCAACTCACTCCATGCAACATGGTGGTGTGCCTGAACTTCTACTAGGACTCAGTTATAACGCGACAACGGGTAGACTGAGCATAGAAGTAGTTAAAGGATCACATTTTAGGTAAGCTAGCTGAATTAATGAGATAATGACTTTTTGAAAATTTATATTTTCTGTTCGAATATTCTGTTGGTGCTTTACTTTGGTATACTATATGTATATAAAGAGTTAGCAAAATCTTTTGTTATAATTCGTTATGTGGTGCTTTTCGTAATTGCTCATTTGACAATAGTGTAGAATTGATATTTTTGGATTTTGATTTTTCTACAATCGAGACACGTTGGTGTTTATATATCTTCAGTACATTGCATATATGGTCATACTTCTACGAATTTAACCACATCTAATAGTTTAATATTTAATGATACTACATAGTGTTAGTAAAGCGAAAGTTAACACAATAATTAATTTCAGAAACTTAGCATTAAATCGAGCACCCGATACCTATGTCAAGCTAAATCTTGTAAGCAGTACTGGGCAAGAATTAGCACACAGTAAAACAACTGTTCGGAGGGGCCAACCAAATCCATTGTTCAAAGAAACGTTCGTGTTCCAGGTAAAATAAGAAAACGTCATTCGCAGGTTTATAATTTCCTATTATCATGCTACTGTGTTTCATATGGCATTCTTGAAAGAGTAGTGTTAATGTTTTTATTATTATCAACTTAGTTTTTGATGTAATATTACGCAGATTGATATGAATAAGTAATAACCTTCTGTAGTACTGTACACTACTTACGGCCATGTTGCTCCAATGTGATAAGAAATTTGAGTTGAGTCAGTAACTTACGAACGAGAGACTTTACAACACTTGTTATCTTGTTTTTGAACGTTTTTTTTGTAGTTTGGTTCATTTTCTGTTCAGCTACTTAAGCAAAGTTTTGACAACAAATTTATATGCTTTTTCTTCTTTGAGCAATTCTAAAAATATTCATTTTTTTTATCTAAACAGATACTTCTAAAGATTTGTAGCTTCTAATACTTATTGCGATCGAAATGTCGAGTAGTTTCTTCATATAACTCAAATCATGTAGATGATTGAAAAGACAAATATCAAATTAAATATTAGTAGTTTTCAAAGAAAAAAGTTGTATTTTGATATTAGTACTTATGATTCAAACGGCAAGGACATT
Organism: Popillia japonica; assembly: GCA_004785975.1. Classification (NCBI taxonomy): domain Eukaryota; kingdom Metazoa; phylum Arthropoda; class Insecta; order Coleoptera; family Scarabaeidae; genus Popillia; species Popillia japonica. Next base: position 3,470 of record SMLS01070786.1, on the reverse strand, counting down.
AATAATAGTTTCTTTTTCTTGTTATTATTTAGGTTGCCCTGTTTCAATTGGCAGATGTAACCTTAATGGTTTCCGTTTATAACAGAAAAGGGGTAACGAAGAAAAAGGAAATGGTCGGTTGGTTCAGTTTAGGCTTAAACTCGAGCGGGGCAGAAGAACTAGCACATTGGATGGATATGAAAGAATTTCAACAGGAACAGATCTGCAGGTGGCACGTGTTGGTTCAGTCATAGCCTCACGTACATATCACATTTGATTTACATTGAGGAACGCTTGATGATCATGTGAAAACACTCATCTTCATGTGTGCGAAATAAGGCGCATTTGTTTGTTGTTTCATTTATTTATTTATTTCATAATTTTTTCCATGATTCACTAATGTTACGAGAAAGGCTATTTAGCGATGCTAATAATTAATATTATTCATGTATAATGTTTTTGTACGTTGAAAGCTATATATATGCAATAAAAGTTATTCAAATAAATAAGAAGTGGGTGAAAATTCATTTCAGTTTGGACACATACTGCGTCTTCACTAATTACTAATTTATGATTTAGAATAACATTTTCCTTTCACAATTCTTATAAAAAATTATGTCCTATTAGATAGTTTTTTTTTATTTTAAACACCGCCGCAAAATTAAGGGATAATAGATGAAATATAATACGTTGTCACAAGTACTTTTAAAATGGAATTTTATTGCTTGATATATGTATAAACAAAAGAAGATTTAACCAACTTTGTGATTATTTATTTCACTAATTCGTAAACTAATCTCAACTTACAAGGAAAAGTTAGTAACCGGTGTGACCCCCCTTATGCCAGCCTCATTCTTTCTAGCATACTTTGAACTAATGAAGCAAAGTTTTCTTGAGAAACTGCTACCCAAATTTCCTGTACAATTCTTGTAATGTCCTAGCAGGAGAGCCTTTATCTGTCTCCCGAAATTGTCCCAGAGATGTTCAACGGCAGATCTGGGCTTTGCGCTGGCCGCTCTAAAACATTGGCATTGGCGACAACCAGCTCTTACCTTACGATGTTAGCAATATGTGGCCGAGCATTATCATGTATGACTACAAATTCTGGCCCATGTAGACACCAAATGCTTCAACAATTGGAACTATCACATCATACTGATACCTTATGGCAGTCATTGTTCCCCTATTTATGATATAAATGTTTGTACGGTCATCAAGAGTTATGCTATCTCACACCATAACTGCTCCGCTACCAAACGTTTTCTTTTCTCGTATGGCACACAGTGCAAATCGTTCACCTTGTCTTCTCCACACTATCGCGACGGTCATTAGTTCAAAAGCAGAACTTGGACTCATCCGTAAACAAAACGTGTTTCCAGTTTTCAATTTCCCAATGAGAGTGCATTTAAGCAAATTCTAATGAATCTCTTCGGTGGGCAGCCGTTTAACGCGGGCGGTAACTCGCTTACTGCGGCACCAGTTGCATTCTGGAGGTCAATTCTTAATGCTTTAGCAGCCGGTCTTCTACGATCGTTGTCTTATTTACCTTGGCCTGGCCGTCTGCGGTAGCTATCCATCTCTTGCTATCCTCACCACGCTCTACTAATGACAGATTGTGTAACGTCCAGTCGTTGGCCAACTTCTTGTTGAGGGTACCCTTCTTCAATTAGGGTTACCAATTTTACAACTTCAACTTCCGATAAATGACGATGTTGCCCGTTACGGTCCATGGCGTGATTGACGTTAAAAATGTTTTTATTAGATATTATATTGTTCAAAATCGAAAACTTCATAATAATGTCAATAAATTCACGTTTTAATAAAATTTGGACGCCTTAACAAGGAGCTACTATAATATTATATAATAATAATATTATATAATAATAAATATATATAATATAACAACGCTTTATGCTCCAATTAATTGTAGGCAGATGAAAAGGCCTGTCCTTTAATGAAAGTTCTTTATTCGAAAATGTCAAATTTTCGTCTGTGGATACAGACTTTTTCAAGACATGAATCTGAACTGCTATAGATAAACAAAACCAGGTCCAGTTTGCGTTTTCAATTGCACATAGTTTGGTGCTCGTTATTAATTTTATACCGTTGTCTTGACTCAATTTTAAACTATGTACCTTCCTAATCAGAATACAACTTTATATTATTATTTTGTTTATCTATAGCAGTTCAGATTTATGTCTTGAAAAAGTCTGTATCCACAGACGAAAATTTGACATTTTCAAATAAAGAACTTTCATTAAAGGACAGGCCTTTTCATCTGCCTACAATTAATTGGAGTATAAAGGGTTAATATTATAGTAGTTACCAGTACTCCGTTACTGTCTTCCAAAAGCTATATTTAAGTAACAAAACTAGTGAAGCATATGGCAGGTATAAAGAGCAAAGAATAAAAGTTAAAGAGTTAGTGAGCGCAGCAAAACGAAAATCATGGCAAGATTTTGGGGAAACGATGGAAAGAGATAGTAAAGGAAATCAAACACTATTTTATGAAGTGTTAAAAAATATAAGAAAAGGCAAGGAAAATAAGAGTGTCTATGTAAAATCAAAGGAAGGAAGAATACTGAAAGAGGAAAAAAACATAATGAAGCAATGGAAAGGATATTTTGAAGATTTACTTAACGTTGAAATAACAGACCCAGTAAACATGGCGGAAGAAAATGAGATTTACAGAGAAAACAACGACACCGCAGAGGACGACGAAATAACGACACGAGAGATATTAGAAATAATAAAGATCTTAAAAAGAGGGAAAGCATAGGGAAATGATGGAATTACAAGTGAAATGCTGAAAAACCTGGGACAAACTGGAATGGGAGTTATCAAGGTACTATATAATAGAATATAGAAGGAGCAAAAATACCCGAGGACTGGGAAGTAGGAATACTGGTAGCTTTATATAAAAAAGGAGACAATAAAGAGTGCAAAAGTTATCGAGGAATCACCCTATTGAGTACTATGCTAAAGATATATGAGAGAATCCTTTAGAAAAGGCTGAAAGTAATAACCGAAATTCAACTTGACGAGACACAGTGTGGTTTCAGGAAGGGTCGAGGAGTACAGGATAATATATTCATACTAAAACAACTGATAGAGAAGTACACAGACGATGATAATATACAGGGTTTTCAAACTTAAGTCGGCACTATTGCTAACTTTGTTATTATTGGAGCTTCAAAGTTGGTTAAATAGGCAAACTAGTGTAGTTTTTCAAGCAAATTACAATGGCATTTTAAAAAAAATTATTGACGTACTGGGTCACGTGATATTGTGAAAAACGTAATTTTTTTAAATGGGACACCCAGTATACAGTTCTCGCGGTCGACAGAAAATTTAATTCTGAACAAAAACTTTCCTATGAACTTTTATCCTAAAGTCAATAATAACAGAGTTATTGATGATTGTTTTTACAGAAACTAAAAACAGTATTGTTTATTTTAAGTTATTTTATTAGTTTCGAAAATAAAAAAAAA
>SMLS01070784.1:0-16024 GCA_004785975.1 Popillia japonica | reverse complement strand
AAAAAAAGGGTGTTTCTATAATGTTGAGAAAAAAAAATTAAATTTCCGATTAGGCGGGAGATGGAAGGAGAAAATTTGACTTGACTGAATATTCCTAAAATTTCTGAATTGAAATTTCGGAAAAATATAGAATAAATCTAGAAGAATCTGGAAATTAAAATTTTGAATCCCAAAACTTTGTTTTCTCGATTATTTTATAAATTACAATTTTTAGAATTATAGATTTTTAAAATAGGGGTCAAAATAGAGATGAGGGGGGCAGACAAAATAGTTTAAAAATTTAAAATTTTGGAAATATATTTAGAGAGTAATTTGGACCAACTTAAAAAACTCTAATTTTCCAACAGGATTGAAATTATGATTTTCCAAAAACAAATTGAAAAAGGGAGACTAACGAGAATTTGATTTTCTAATTTTTTTTTCCTTGAACTAAAGATGATAGATCAAGAATTTGGAACAAACCTAGAGGAGGACCTTGAAATGATTTAACTTTAAAAAGAGGGAAGCTAATCTTAAAAAGAACTTTGAAGAACAATTTTCAAAATTGTTTTTCCAAAACAAAAAAAGAAAAAGAGGCTAACCTTTTCCTTAATTACTTCCGTGGTTCACAATTTTGAAACAATATTTACAACAAAACTCGGAGCATTCCAGCAAATTTTGAATTTTGGAATAGTACAAACTTAGTTCTAGGTTTCTATCCCATCCCATAAATCTTTGGAATTTCTGCATTTTGAAAAATGATCCATATCCTTTCCCAACCTCAAACCATTTATATAGATATCAGCCTAGATAGAATTCCAATACACAGAATGCTGTGCCCAACCAGAAGCAGAATGTTTTGGAGAAGTTTATTGACTTTGATGTTCCCTAAAAAAAAAAAAAAAAAAAAAAGGCCAAGCTCTTTTCCGCAATTACTTTCGTGGTTCACAATTTTGAAACAATATTTACAACAAAACTTCTATCCGATAGATATCAGGCTAGGACGAATTCCAATACACAGAATGCTGTGCCCAACAAAAAGCAGAATGTTTTAGAAAAGTCTATTGAAGAACTCCTTGATTTCCCCTAAAAAAAAAAAAAAAAAAAAAAAAAAGAGGCCAACACTTATTATATTGGTCGAAAAATTCCTGCTTTGTGGAAAAAAAATCTAGAAATCTAATAATGTATCCAAATTCGATCTATTGCGACCATAATCCTTTAGATCCAATTTGAAGATAGCATTCTTCTGAGATTTGGAATCAATCACCCATTTGATCAGCATAAAGTAAAGGTTCTCCTATCTTCTGTAGATGTTAGCCAAGAAATTCTCAAGCCAGAAAGAGCAAATTCCTCCACACCAGGAGTGAATCCTGACCTGCCCAAAAGCATCTCGAGATGAGATGCCTTTGGGCATGCCGCAGGGGAGTATTTCAGGATCACAATTTCCATTTAGGCATATTGCCAACAAAACGATTATAAAATTTATCCTACCTGCAATTTCCTTAATCAAAATATTTAACGTCGGGAGGGGGGAGGGGGAAATCTTCCCTCCCAGCGACGCTTTTTAATTCCCAATTTAAAATCTACTGGAAAAGGAAATCAGGTTTTAAATCCCTGCACCTCACTCAATTTTTAATTATCCAGATTACCCATCTTCATCACCATCATCATCATTTTTTCCTGCAGGATCCTTTTTCCATCTTTTTCTAAATAATTCGTAGGTATACGCTGCCGCGGGTCTTTTCCACCTTCTAAAGCAACCCTCCCCTCCCCTACCAGTAACCCAGCAGAGAGCAACAACTAAAATAGAATAAAAAAAAATGAAAGCGGAACGAAACAAAACAAAACCATCCACCCGGCAGCTTTTCAATTTGTCCCACGTACTACATCGTTCATTTCTTCTCTCTTCCATTGTTTCAATATTGACAACTGCCGACGACGACAACCGCTAGCTAGAGAGGAAAAAAAAAGAAAATCGTTGCAGCTGTTCGTGATGGGCGGAGCTGCGGCACGCATGCGCCGACATAGGCGGGTCTAAACTTGAAAAATGGGCACGCCCTCGATTCGGATTGGTTGCGGTCGCTTGGTTACCGTTCCTATCCAATCCGGTCGCGTTAAAATGGCGCGGAGAAGGGATTAATTTGAATTTTGCTTGGGGGCAGCTTAAGCGTGTACAGTTTTCAAAGTTGTCTCGTCCTGTCGTGTGTATGGGTAGATGTATTCATGCGGGGAGAAGTTAAATGGGGAAAAAATGAGAAGAAGAATTGCTTGATGATGTTTCCGATGAATGACGCAGTTGGATGTAGGGCCTGGAGAGATTTCAGTTTTGTAATTAATTACCTTACCTGATGCTGTTTGTGTATAGGTAGGATAGGAAGAGGGGGACGAGGGTGTAGCCGGGGGCTGTGTAGATGCAGTTTGGAGTTAATTACTTCCCTCTTCTGGTAGCGGGCTCTTAATACCTACCGAAACGATTGCTTTTTGGCGGAGAGCGAATTTCTGTAGCCTTAGCTTTAAATGCTGCCTTGAATTAGACGATTATTGAGTAATTTTTTTGATTAATTTTTGGGGGGTACAATTGGGCAATTAACTATATATTTTGGGGCAAAATTTTCTAAAAAATCATTGTTCAGAAAAAGCCAAAATAAAGGAATGCGGTAGACGTCATCTTAAAATGACAAAAAAAAAAATGAAATACGTAGAAACAGAGTGATTTGGTTTTCTTGAAATGCCTTTAGAAACGCCCCATTAGACGAATTTATTCAAATAGAAGACAGGAAGGGGCAGGAAGGAGGAATTCGACTAAAAATTATTTTTCTGAATTTTTTCAAAAATTTTACAAAATAGAAAAAAACCCGACAAAAACCGGACCCCCCCTTTACTTTTCGACTTTGAAACTTTTCAAGTTGTTCTGATCGTTGTTCTAAATTTTTTAGAATTTTTCATTCTCACTCAATGAAAGAAATGCAGAAAACCACTTTTTTTGCCAGCCCCCCTCTTCTTTTTTATTGGAAAAAAAAAATTGAAAAAAATGTTTGACAATCTTTAGTTAAAATGAAAAATAAAACAACGGGAAAAATTATTTTTCAGGAGCCCTCTGCTCTCTCACTTTTCGAATTTATTATTTTTAATTAATGAAAAGAATTTCGAAAAAAACTTTATCGCCAGCCCTCTTAGTTAAAATTCAAAAAAAATTGGAAAAAAATATTTTTCGGTAGCTCCTCCTACTTTCTCTTTTTTTGTTGGGAGAAGAAATCGGAAAAACAAAACCATCAGCCCTCCCTCCTTTTTTGGCATTCAAAATTTTCTAATCGTTCTAATTTTTAGGGAATTTACTATTTTTAATTCATGAAAAAAAAATCGAAAATCACTTTATCGCCAGCCCCCTTTTCTTCTATTGGAAAAAAAATTGGGAAAAAATTATTTTTCGGCAGCCCCTCCTGTTTTCTCCTGTTTTGTTGGGGGAAGAAAACGGAAAAAATCGTCCGTCCTCGTGCCCCTTTTTTGGAATTCAAAACTTTTCAAGTTGTTCTGAACGTTGTTCCAAATTGATGGGAATTTATTATTTTTAATTAATGAAAAATATTCCGAAAAACTATTTTTGCCAGCCCCCTTCTTTTTATCGGAAAAAAAAAATTAGAAAAAATGTTTGGCAATCTTTACTTAGTTAAAATTTAAAAAAAATTGGGAAAAATTATTTTTCGAGAGCTCCTCCTGCTTTTTCCTTTTTGTTGGGGGAAGAAAACGGAAAAAAAACCGTCCCCCTTTTTTTGGCATTTAAAATTTTTCTAGTTCTACTTAAACGTTGTTCTAATTTTTTGGGAATTCTTTATTTTTAATTAATGAAAAAAATTCAAAAAACTCTTTATCGCCAGCCCCTTCTTCTTTTTATTGGAAAAAAAAATAGAAAAAAATGTTTGGCAATCTTTAGTTAAAATTAAAAAAAAATTGGGGAAATTATTTTTCGACACCTCCTCCTGCTTTCTCCTTTTTGTTGGGGGAAGAAAACGGAAAAAAATCATCAGCCCTCTTCCCCCATTTTTGGCATTCAAAATTTTTCAAATTGTTCTAATCGTTTTTCTAATTTTTTGGAAATTTATTATTTTTAATTAATGAAAAAAAAATCGAAAAATACTTTATCGCCAGCCCCCTCTTCTTTTTATTAGAAAAAATAATTGAAAAATGTTTGACAATCTTTAGTTAAAATATCTAACAAAAAATTGGAAAAATTATTTTTTGGCTGCTTTTTCTGCTCTCTCCTCTTTTGTTCCGGGGAAAAACCTGGAAAGAGCCGTCAACCCCCTTCACCCCTTTTTGGAATTCAAAACTTTACAAGTTCTTCTGGACGTTGTTTTATTTTTTTGGGAATTTATTATTTTTAATTAATGAAAAAAATCCGAAAAATAATTTTTTGATAGCCCCGTTCTTTTTTTTGGCTTTTTTTTGAAATGTTTGTAAATCTAGTATTAAAAAAAAATGGAAAAAAATATTTTTCGGCAACCTCTCTTTTTCTGTGGGCAAAAAACGGAAATTTTATTTTTTTCGGTCAGTCCTCCCCCTTTCTTCAAATTGTTTCAATTTTTTTTCGGAAATTATTTTTCGGCAGGTCTTGTTTCGACATTAGACATTAAGTTGTTCTGAAGAAGAATTTTTTAAAAATTGAGAAAAAACACCTTTTTGTGAGCCCCCTTTCTGTTTAAAAAAAGTCAGAAAAAAATATTTTTTTTCAATTAGTTTCTTCTCCCTTTTCGGAATTAGAATTTTTTCCAGTTGATCTGAACATTGTGTCAAATTATTGACAATGTTTTAGTTAAAATTAAAAAAAAAATTAAAAAAAAAACGACTTTTTGGCAGAAAACCCGGTTTCGGTTGGTCGCCAGCCATCCTTGCTTTTTTTTTCGTTGGAAAAACAGTCTTCGCTTCCTTGAAATATCTCCAAAACGCCTAGATTTAAATTTAATGTTTAGATGGCAAAAACGCAGTCTGCAAATTGCAGAAATTTATGGCAATTATAAGTCAGAATATTTCCATGGCTTGCTATAATTCTTTCCAAAATTATTCCAAAAAACCGTAATAACTCGAGAATTAAGACAAATAGGTATAGGGAATGCTAATAAAACTCCCTCTAAAATAATGTTTAGATGCCAAAAATGCAATCAAAACTATATCGTTTCATTTAAAATAAAAAATTATTTCAATTTCCGATATTTCCAGAAGTGGCGCCATCTTGAAAATCATTGTATTGTATAGATTTAATTACCTTTTATTTATATACAAATTTGCAGAAATTTATTACAATTAGGAGCCACAATATTTCCATGACTTGCTACAATTTTCTCCAAGATTATTCGAAAAAATTGTAATAACTCGAGAATTAAGACAAATAGGTATAGAGAATGCTAATAGAACTCCCTCTAAAATAATGTTTAGATGCCAAAAATGCAATCAAAATTGTATCGTTTCATTTAAAATAAAAAAATTATTTCAATTTCCGGTATTTCCGGAAGTATCGCCATCTTGAAAATGATTCTATTGTATAGATTTAATTATCTCATATTTACATACAAATTTGCAGAAATTTATTATAATTAGAAGTCACAACATTTCCATGGCTTGCTACAGTTTTATCCAAAATTATTCAAAAAAAACGATATAACTCGAGAATTATTACAGATAGATATAGGGAAATAGGGAAACAGCTGTCAAAATTTGACAGTTATGCCAAAAATGACAGCAACGCGTTAAAATCCGAATAAGAATGCTGGAATTGGATATAGATCTGTTGATTTATTTCAAAATTTTTTCGGGTATTTTCGGCTAAAGCTACATTTTTATAATACTAGCACTAAAACAAATAACGTAGGTAGGTATATAGCGCGTATGTTTTTTTAACAGGAAATAAAATAAATTTATTAAACCTGTAAAAAAAAATTACAAATTCCCTTTTTTATTACATTTACAATAAACTGGGGGTAGAAAAAAAATGTGTATCCGACAAAAAACGCCAACATTGGAAACCGACGGGCCGATAAAATAAAAATAGAAAAAAAAGAGGCAAATTCATGTAAAACGCGGAACAATACCTGCAATAGAACTCGCGGATGTCAAGCTCGGATCATCCTATCCGGCTTATAATTTAAATTCAATTACAGTGCAAACAAACTGGAAAAATCGGCGGGATTGGTCGGATGCTGCTGCTGCTGCATATAATATTATTTGAATTATAGATTTTCGGATTTGATTCAGTTTCGGATACTTTCTTTTATTTTATTTTATTTTATTTTATTTCTCGTTTAATATAAATCATCATTATCGTTTACACACAAAGCAGAAGTTAATTCTTGTACTGCGAACCTTTTCAAAGATTCTAAAAGAAAGTATTCAAATCCGCAGGTTAATCTCCCGGTGTAATAAAACCTAACAATGAACCTGCACAAAGCAACGATTATTTAACTCCATCGTTTAAGTTAAACATTGTAAAATCCCCGAACTGGCTCTGTCTATACTGCGACGTTATAATGATCCATCTACGGTTGAGTATTTATGTATATTGCGGTGTGTCAATAATGTGTATTATACCTACACATTATAGGTTATGTTAGAGTCTGTTAGAAAGTTGCAAACTTGCTAATCCCTATTTCGTGGAACGTTAAGTAGGATTAGGAATCGTTTGCGATTCTTTGAAGGCGTCTTTTTCCGATTCTCTAACATCACTATTGACTAAACGAAGGAATGGATTCTAATTTAGCCTTAATTTCGGTTGATGTTAAACCTTTCAAATGGAAGTACTTTTTGTGTTTCTACTACGTTTAAACAAGAAAATCACTTTTTTTTTTAACTATTTGCTTGTAAAAGTGGATTGACAGCCTAATATAAGTCGGCTATCAACATTTCCTCCAAGAAAAATTTTCCGAAAAACTTGAAATATCTCCGAAACCTCTACACTTAAGTATAGGGAATGCTAATAAAACTGCCTCTAAAATAACGTTTAGATTTCAGAAATGCAAAAAAAATTATATCGTTCCATTTAGAATAAAAAAATTATTTCAATTTCCGGTATTTCCGGAAGTGTCGCCATCTTGAAAATCATTCTATTCTATAGATTTAATTACCCCATATTTCTATACAAATTTGCAGAAATTTATTACAATTAGAAGTCGCAATATTTCCATGGCTTGCTATAATTTTATCCAAAATTATTCAAATAAACCGTAATAACTCGAGAATTATGACATAGGTATAGGGAATGCTAATAAAACTGCCTCTAGAATAATGTTTAAATGCCAAAAATGCAGTCAAAATTATATTGTTTCATTTAAAATAAAAAAATTATGTTAATTTCCGGTATTTCCGGAAGTTCCGCGATCGTGAAAGTTATTCTATTGTATAGCTTTAATTACCCTATATTTATATACAAATTTGCAGAAATTTATTACAATTAGAAGTCACAATATTTCCATGGCTTGCTATAATTTTTTCCGAGAATTATTACAGATAGGTGTAACGAATATTAATAAAACTTCCTCTAAAATAATGTTTAGATGCCAAGAATGCAATCAAAATTATATCGTTCCGTTTAAAATAAATAATTATGTTAATTTCCGGTATTTCCGGAAGTGTCGCCATCTTGAAAATGGTTCTATTATATATATTTAATCACCTTACCTAAATATTTCCGATTATATATCTTAATCCTTGCGATTTTGACGTAATTTGTGTTTGACGTTTATATCAAAATGACAGGGAACATGCTAATATGCAATCTTGAGTCCAAATTGTAAATCTGGCTTCAATACAGTTCAGATAAACATGTCTTGAACTGAACTGTCAAATAATGGCTTGTCAATCGTAGCTCGTCACAATGACAGTTAATATAAGTGCGTTGACGTTTTCATAGCAATAACCTCAAAACACATCTTATATTTCTATTCAGGCCCAAATTTATAATTCATGCACTGAAGGGTGTACGGAGGTCTTCATTTTGCCAGTTTAGTAATTCAATTCAATAATGTCAGGATAAGTAAGACAGATTAAAGTAAAATCCTTCTGTTTTTGTGGCCTCTAGTTGCAAAACGTTTACAGCTTTGTCGGGTGTCCTTCAAGGATCGAATATTGCACCATATTCCTCAACCGATTTAGACCATATTATCAAGCATAATAAAGTGAATTAAATGTTGTTAAACTTGAACAGCAATGAACTTAAATGAGTAGTTAGGCTAAGTTAGACTGCCAAAAACTTACTATTATTCGACGGCAAGATATTTCCGATTATATCCCTCAATCACTACGATTTTGACGTATGAGGTAATTTGTGCTTGACATTTATATCAAAATCACAAGGAAGAAGAAGAAACATAAATTATAAACTGAAATAATAATTTAAAAGTGACATATCCTAAAATTAATTTAATAAAAATTTAATAAAACAATTTGATATTGAAATGTCAAAAAACCTAACCTACACCGTAAAAAATTAGTAGTAAATGCTGGTATTACATTTATATGGTTAAAATTTTATTACTTTATTAATCATAAACATAGAAATTAATTAAAAATGTCAGTTACTCCATCTATCAAGCACTTTTATTATTAATTGCTGTCTGTCAATGATAACGTATTCCTAATCTAAAAAAATTGTGCATGTATGTATATTCTGTATATATGTATGTACTACGTAGTACCAAGTAGTACTAATAAATATTATTTTCAAATAAATATTGTCCTATTATCAGTGTTGTACCCATTTTTTACCTTTTTTTGTTGGTTATTACTTGTTGAGATTGCTTCCTTTTACTCATACTGTACATTTGACATTACATTATTCTATACATACATATATTAAATCTAATAGGCGGTAACGAGCCTTAAAAATTCAACATACGAAGAAATATTTTTAACATTTTTTAGCATAATAATACAATAATCAGCACAAATTTATCAATGTATTAACTAAAGATGATAAAGAAGATCACTGTAACGTCAAATTACTGAAATTGACATTATTATCTTAATCCAAACATTACTTTAATGAGGAAATAGTACTGACGTAAATTGGAAATGCAGAAATTCTTCATATTTTGTTCCAAAAATGATAAAAACAATAAAATTATTCGTATACTTGAGCCATTTTCACCAATTATTCATCCACATGTCATTTTACGGTTGCCATGGTTACAAGCGTTATTTGCGAACTGTCAGTTCGTCTAAGATGTGTATACATATGACGTCGTTATATTAGAAAATTTAATAATTTTCATTCTTACAATCCTGATATTTGGCCGGAAAAATCTTACCACCACCTGCGGTGTTTGCTGAAAGTACAGTCCCTCCTATCGTTTAGGCCGGTCATTGTTAAATATACCGCAAATTTTCTGCTTTAAAAGGTGTACCTTTGCGGTTGTAAAATTAACGCTTTCAAGTATTATTCTTTAACGGTAGGTTCGGCAGGTAAACAAGTGAGCGTATTTACCGAGAAATGTTTGCGTGCCAGCGTTTTTAGAAATCAAGATGATTACCTCTTCTCCCGTCCGGTCGGGTTATTGCGACGGCAATGTCAAATTTCATATAAATATGTCAATTTCGTTGATTGTACTCATACATATAATTATATAGTGCCTTCAAAATGACGGCTGCGCTTTATTTATTTTTTTTATTATTAATGGTTGGTCACAGTGCATACAATCTGTCACACACATATGCTAACGTCACTTTTGACTTTTGACATTTTGCGATGAGAAAAATGTTAATTAAAATCAATGGCTGCATATACATATGTATGTTTAAATACAATCGCTTTAATGAAGAGATTATTCAACTTTACTTCAAACTCTTGATGTAATCCAATAAACGCCAACCAGATTACATGTAACTACATACATACATACATACTTGTTAGGCAATTAATTTGCGAATATTCTAAGACATACATTAATAATTACCATAAATTAAATGCTTCTACATACACATATGTCTGGTTTCCCAGAAAAAAATTATATTTCCTATATTGTTTGAATAAGGAAATTTAGTCCTTTTAGAGTTTCAAACTTTTGAAGTTAATGATTTTATTACTGAACAATTGATTTATGGCAAGAAACTAAATTCACCCTAATTTATACCCTGACGTTAACAAAGGAATTTAGAAGGTTTAATGGTGGGTTTTCATAAATAAATACAGAAGTTAATGAGGTATATTTAACCCCTCGGATTATCCGAAGTTAAGTACTAGATTCAATACATTAATTTTTTTTCTAGGAAATATGTATATAGGTACTTACTACTTATGTAGATATATACATCTAAAAAAAATAAATGAATAAAAAATAGTTGCATGCTGGTGATTGTGATTAATGTTTGTTAGTTTCCGTTAAAATAGGAATAAGAATTTAATTGAAATAAATGAGTCTATAAATCTGAAATGTAAAGGTGCTGCAATAATACCTAATACGTATGCCTGTAAGTGACGTTATTTGCGCAGATTTCTACATGCATATCTTTCTTATTGTTGAACAGGTTTCGCGGATAAAATTGATTGCTATTTGCACAAGAACTACAAACGCGTTCAATTTGAATAATGGATGGAATACTGATATTCTAGCCACATCCACATAATGACATTGATTGACATTTATTACTTCACATTATGAAAAATTTACCTAGTTTTTTTGGGCGTTAAAAACTTGCCATTAAAGACTGCATTTTCATAATAACTTAGTTAGTGCTTAGCTAAAATGTAGTTTATCTGTTTATTTATTAAAAATTGCTTATCTGATTATGATCTGGTTGTTTTAGACAACTTAGCTAATTTAGTTAAGCAATTTATCTGCTGAAATGTTAGTCTTTACCTTTATTTTTAGTTAAAGATTAGTTTTGAAAGAAGCTTCTCTGATTAAGAGCTATTAGTTTTAAGCATACAAACCAACTAGCTAAGACTGCGTTTTTATAATAACTTAGCTAGTACTTAGTTAATACGCAATCCATCTATTTATTTATTAAAAATGCTTATCTCATTAAGATCTGGTTTAACAAACAGCTTAGTTAATTACAAGTTGTTTTGGACAACAACCTAGCTTGCTTAGGATTGTTTTAGACAACAACTTAGTTAGTTTACTTAAGCAATTTATCTACTAAACTGTTGGCCTTTACTTTTCTTTAGTTAAACATTAGTTTTGAAAGAAGCTTCTCTCTGACTAAGAGCTATTAGTTTTAAGCATACAAACCAACTAGCTAAGACTGCGTTTTTATAATAACTTAGCTAGTACTTAGTTAAAACGCAGTCCATCTATTTATTTATTAAAAATTGCTTATCTGATGAAGACCTGGTTTAACAAACAACTTCGTTAATTAAAAGTTGCTTTAGACCACAACTTAGTTAGTTTAGTTAAGCAATCTGCTCAAATGATGGCCTTTACTTTTCTTTAGTTAAAGATTAGTTTTGAAAGAAGTTTCTCTGATTAAGAGCTATTAGTTTTAAGCATACAAACCAACTACCTAAGATTGTCTTTTTATAATAACTTAGCTAGTACTTAGCTAAAACGCAGTCAATCTGTTTATTTATTAAGGATTGCTTATCTGCTTAAAATCTGGTTTAACAAACAACTTAGTTAATTAAAAGTTGTTTTAAACAATTTAGTTTTGTTAAGCAATTTATCTGCTGAAACGTTGGTCTTTAGGTTATTAGTTTTAAAAGAAGCTTATCAGATTAAGAACTATTGGTTTTAGGCGTAAAAATCAGCTAGCTAAAACGGCATTTTTATAAAAACTTAGCTAGTACTTAACTAAAGCTCAATTCATCTCTGTATTTATTAAAAATTGCTTATCTAGTTCAGATCTCGATTAAACAAACAACTAAGTTATTTACAGGTTGCTTCCGACTTAGCTAGTTTAGTTAGTGTTGGTCTTTACCATGAAACTAGCTAGTTTATAAGACAATTTGTTTGTTTTGCCAGCTGCTTATCTGATTAAAAAATGATTTAAAAATCAATTTAGCTAGTTGAGAACTTGATTCTGATAGCGGCTTAACTAGTTTAAATAACAGTTTATCTAGTTAAAAGCTAGTTTTGACATTAACTTAGCTATCTTAGAACGAGGTTTTGTTAGGTGGGAAGCTAATTTCGAAAGGAGCTGAGATTAATTAGTTTTGAGAACAACCTGTCTAGTTAAGTGATGGTTCAATAACTAGCTTATCTAGTTGATGATTGCTTTCAACATCAATTTAGTTAGTTTACGAAGCAGCTTCTTTGGATGAAGGCTAGTTCTAAAGACAGCATATCTAGTAGATAGCAGTTTATCTGATTGATTAGATTAGGATCCAACTTATCTGATGCAATTTTTGACATTTCTTAGCAATTTAACTCGTTTAGAGGGCTAGTTTAGTTAAGCGATTTTTGCAAACATTTCATTTGAATAGGAAAAATGCTTAGCAGATGTTAGAAGCAACTTATTTAATTAGCAAATAGTTTTAGGCTTTACCTAGTTGAAGGCTGATTTTCACGTTTTTCAACTTAGTTAATCTAGAAGACAGTTACTAGCTAGTTTTGATAACAGTTTAGCCAGTTTTTCTGCTTAAAGAGTGGTTTAGAAAGCAGTTTAATTAACTAATTCATTTAGAGCTGGTTTTGAACTAGTTTATTAGGGTGCAAACTAATTTCGGCATCAGCTTAGCTAGTTTTGAAGAAGCTAATCTTGTTATGAACTTATTTAGAAAGCAGCTAACCTGGTGGAGGATTAGTTTTAACAGAAACTTAACTAGTTTAGAATTTTTTTTTACTTTTTGGGCTAGTTCTGAAAACAACATATCTAGATAAGAAATAATAAAAAATAATTACTTTGCTGTTCAAGGTTAACAACATTTAGTTCACATTACTATACTTGATAATATTGTCTAAATCGTTTACGGAACATAGTGCAATATTCGATCCTTGAAGAACACCTGACAAAGCTGAAAACGTTTTGCAACTGGAAGCCACAAAAACAAGCATCTTACTTTAATCTGTCTCAATTATCCTGACATTATTAAACTGAATTACTAAACTGGCCAGGAAGCCAACCCAAAAGATTTTTGGATTCTATTTTCTATATTTTTATAACTGTAAATAACAAGTGCTTGAGCGCAAGATTTTGACAGATCTGTAATGACTTTCATGTCCAAATGACGACCTTAAACATCGGTACATCTTTCACTACATGAATTATAAATTTGGGCCTCAATAGAAGTATAAGATATTATTTGAGGTTATTGCTATGAAAACGTCAAAGCACTTATATCATCTATCAATGTGACAGCTATGATTGACAAGCCATAATTTGATAGGTCGAGAACGATTTACAATGCAAAATATTGCTAAGACATGTTTATCTGAACTGTATTGAAGCCAGATTTACAGTTTGGGCTCAAGACTGCGTCTGAGCTTGCTCCCTGTCATTTTGATATAAACGTCAAACACAAATTACGTCAGAATCGCAGGAATTGAGAGATATAATCGGAAATATCTTGACTCCTAATATCAATTAATTTTTGCAAATTTGTACATAAATATAAGGTGATTAAATGTTTACAATAGAATAATTTCCAAGATGGCGGCACTTCCGAAAATAGCGGAAATTAACATAATTCTTTTATTTTAAATGGAACGATATTATTTTGACTGCATTTTTGGCATCTAAACATTATCTTAGAGCGAGTTTT
The DNA here is from genome assembly GCA_004785975.1 of Popillia japonica. Lineage (NCBI taxonomy): Eukaryota > Metazoa > Arthropoda > Insecta > Coleoptera > Scarabaeidae > Popillia > Popillia japonica. The sequence goes on along the minus strand of SMLS01070784.1, from coordinate 2,361 downwards.
ATTTGCATTCCCTATACCTATCTGTAATAATTCTCGTGTTATTACGGTTTTTTTGAATAATTTTGGAAAAAATTATAGCAAGCCATGGAAATATTGTGACTCCTAATTGTAATAAATTTCTGCAAATTTGTGTATAAATATAGGGTAATTAAATCTATACAATAGAATATTTTTCAAGATGGCGGCGCTTCCGGAAATACCGGAAATTGAAATATTTTTTTTATTTTAAATGAAATGATACAATTTTGACTGCATTTTTGGCATCTAAACATTATTCTAGAGGGAATATTATTAGCAGTCCCTATACCTATCTGTCATAATTCTCGAGTTATGACGGTTTTTTTTAATAATTTTGGAAAAAATTATAGCAAGCCATGGAAATATTGTGACTTCTAATAGTAATAAATTTCTGCAAATTTGTATATAAATATAGGGTAATTAAATCTATACAATAGAATAATTTTCAAGATGGTGACACTTCCGGAAATACCGGAAATTAACATAATTTTTTAATTTTAAACAAAACGATCCAATTTTGACCGCATTTTTGTCATCTAAACATTATTTTAGAGGGAATATTATTAGCATTCCCTATACCTGTCTGTCATAATTCTCGAGTTATTACGGTTTTTTTGAATAATTTTGGAAAAAATATAGCAAGCCATGGAAATATTGTGACTTCTTATAGTAATAAATTTTTGCAAATGTGTATATAAATATAGGGTAATTAAATCTATACAAAAGAATAATTTTTAAGATGGCGACACTTCCGGAAATACCGGAAATTAAAATATTTTTTTTATTTTAAACGGAACGATACAATTTTTTTTGTATTTTTGAAATCTAAACGTTATTTTAGAGGGAGTTTTATTAGCATTCCCTATACCTATCTGCAATAATTTTCGAGTTTTTAAGGTTTTTTCGAAAAATTATAGCAAGCCGTGGAAATTACTAACTGCCAGTATATCCGCGAGAGAACGTTCGGAGTGAAGTATCCGGGAAGGCGGTGGTCGCGTGCGCGAGCGAGACGGCCAGATTATAGCGATCCATCCCGGCCAAAGTAGGTTACGATAATCGGACTTGGTAAGAAGGATAATCACAGAGCTTTACATGTATCTCTCTATTATCAGGTTATTTTATTAGAGCTTTGCCGTTCTAATCCAATATTGCGCCCAGTTTTATTGCGCCTTAATTGTTTGCTTTGAGATCCTTCTTTAAAAGTCAATTGGACCTCTTCTAACGCATAAAATCTACTCTCAGCTATCTCAGGGTCGTCAGTCCGTCATCCATCCACTTAGAAGGGAAAAAAATAGAAAATCTTTCGCCAAAAACTCGCATATTCTCACGCCCAGCTAAACCCGAAACAATAATCACTACCAATAAACTGTTTCGGTACCTACCCCACCCAGAAAAACAAACCCCCTTCGAGGGGGATCTACGCATCTCTATCCGATCGATTGTGATTGGCCGCTAGCCGTCTCCCTCTAACGTACGGAAACAGGGTACGCTCGCTGACACAATAGAGACTTTCATAATAGGAGTGCGTGCATAGGTAATACAATCTACCTAAACTGTATATACACATAGAAAAGAGGTATCCCGTGTCGAAATAGCCGCCGTCGTATACGGATATCTTAGAATTCGGGTGGTAAACAGTCGAGGTTGGCCATCCGCACAGGTCTGGTCCGACGGCGCGAACTTCACGTCGGTTATCGTTGTGACATTTCGTTTTTTTTTTGACAGTTGGCGAAATTAGGAGGTTAGGTTCGTTAATTTTGTGTTTACCGCGACGATTTGAGTTAGTGCGATTGTTTAGTGATTAATTTCGACGCCGGATGTGCGTTTTAAATCCATTTTTATCCAGTGCATTCCATTTAACACGAATATAAACAAGAATAGTTTTTGTTGAAGTGCAAGAAACCGTATTTTTTGGATACCACAAAGACAGAAAGAGATAAAACTTCGTTTTTCAGCTTATATACAGGTTTGTTCAGATCCCTAAATACATTTTAGAATTAATATAAAAGCGATAACCTAATAAATTTTTGACATAAACGTCAAATCTGTCAAAATTTCAATTGCGATTCGGCTAATTTACCAGAATTATTAGACCTGCATTCGTAACAGATTTCTGAAAATTTATATTTAGATATAAGACAATCTAATCTGTACAATAGAAATATTTTCAAGATAAAATCACTTCCGGAAATACCGGAAATTAAATCAATTTTCTTATTTTAAATGGAATCATATAATTTTTTCGTCATGTTCGTAATCTAACCGTCATTCTAGACAGATTTCTATCAACATTCCCTATACCTAAATGCAGCCGTTTTGGAGATATTTCCAATTTTTTTTTTT